>BGPR01006209.1:39804-52990 GCA_013235015.1 Araneus ventricosus | reverse complement strand
TTATTCTCGCGTACCCCTTGATTGGTCATTTTATTCTCGCGTACCCCCTACTTCAAATTTCGCCTTCAAACATCCGTCTATGCAAAGAAGTTCTTACCAATAATGTTAAGGGCTTAGGTAATCTTAAGAGTCAAATGACGCGAATTAATAACACTTACAGGACTTATTTTTGATTATACATTTTATACCATTTTTACAATAGTATTAGTTCAACGCCAAAACAAATTAAACCAGTGTTGCAAAAATTTCACAGTAACTTTGGATAGCTAAAAATTACTCCTCCTTTTGCTTTTTTTTCTTATTTTGAGGGTAGGCTATAGGACTTGCACAACATTCACTTTTACTTTTTAGTCGAACTTGGGGACACCGAATTCTGTAACGTCCCTTTTTTAATCCCTCGTGTTTTCTTGCGTCCGCCATTACCGAGTTTGAGTTCGCGTACTCCATTTGGTCCTTCGCGTACCCCAGGGGTACGCGTACCACAGGTTGAGAACATCCATCTGCTCTAGTGTCATTAATCATATTTAAAAAAATATTCTTGAAGCACGAAAATTTTAAACAAAAAACTTCCACACTTCTACGACTAAAACTGACCGAGTATGAAGCCAATCAGCTGCCACGTCGAGCAGGCGTGCGCGTTGATTGGAGGATCTTCCTCGAGGCAGTCATTGAAATGGTCTAAAATAGAGATATTCAAAGCTTCATAACTTGGTCAGGTCAGTTTCAGTCGTAGAAGAATGGGATTTTTTGGTTTAAAAATTTAGTGTGTCGAAAATATTTTACTGAATATGACTAATAAGATCATGAGACTGCATAAAAATTTAGGCTTCTTAATTTTATGCAGTGAATTTCATTAACATCAAATACAATTCAAGCATTTTTGTAACAGGAAGTATATTCGTATCTCTAACGGATTAGAAATTAACTTCTGGGCCACGTTTCGAGTGAACATCCCACATATAAATATATTTTCTACTGAATTGTTTCTATAATCAAAACGTTTTATAAAATAATCTTTTCCCAATATATTGTAGTAGTATATCTGTTCACCGTATGCGTGCTCATATAGTTTTACTAGCAATACCCGCACGGCGTTGCCCGTGACATGATTATTATTATGTCTGTTCTCGGAACATGAAAACATGAAAGTGGAAAATTAATTTTAAGAATGAGTCCTACCACCACCGGACATGACACGGGCAATGCCTGTCTGTTAAAATGAGTAATGTTTCAATTAGGCTGACGCAGTGGCGAATCCAGGGAGGGGGGGCTATGGGGCTGCAGCCCCCAGAGCTAAGCCAGAATTCTTGATTTTATTTAAAATCATAACAACTGTTAGTTCTTAATCTCCCTTTAAAAAAAACCGTGTAAACATTGTTTCTGGCTTGACAGGCTCATAACTTTTCCTACTTTTCTAGTCATTCCACTCGTACTTGTAACTTTGACGCTGTCGAAGACATTTTTTGGCTAGTTATTGCATTGTAATTTTTGTTAAATTATCGAAAGTAGTGTATTGTTCTTTATGATTCTTACCGTCAGGTAAGTAATGTCTGTAAAGTTAAAGTGTTTAAGTTTACATAAGCCATGAGGTTGGACATTCGTCACGACAATACAAAATTTTCATAACCTCACTTCCCCCACCCAGAACAAATCCTGGATTTGCCACTGGGTTGACGCAATGCACACTTTCTTCGGGACCGTAGAACCACAGTACCCCATTTTTTTAGAACGTGACCTTGCGCGAAAAGCTACAGACACAGCCAAGTAGAAAATGGCCATCTTGAAGTGGTTCTTCATTCGAAAATTTTTTATCGCCCTTTAAGAAATAAATTATTAAAATTGAACGAAGGAAGATATTTTAACCGTTCTTGTTTTAAATCAAAGAGAAATGTTCTAATTTTTAACACAAAAAATTTCAAAAAGATGAAGAAATTAGAACGTCGGATGCATGAAAGTTAGTATAAAATATTCTATTTTTTTGCATAACTGACTATTATTTGAAATTTTTTCAAAATTTAGTAAATTACGTTAGAAATTCAAAATTAACTTTATTAGAAAGAAAGCTCTTTCCGATGGTGCATCTATTTTTCTTCCTACGGTTATCAACATCGATTTTATTTAGAAATTAGAGCGAAAAACTACCAAAAGTAACACAAAACAACAAACAAAAAATTATAGATTAAATTTTAAAATGTGGGCTTTGAGGTGCATTGAGTCACGATGAAGCCTACCTGTGTGCCAAATTTCATAGCTGTAAGTCGATAGATTCGTCTGGACATTGCACGCAGACACACACACACAAACATTTCCTTTTATAAGGATATATTTCAGTTTACGAATTGTTTAATTTGATACTTTCTGTTTATAAAGAAACAAAGAACAAAACCGAAATGCATTCTAAAACGCTCTAGATCTGATCAAGAGCAAATATGAAATTTAGGAACGCGATTGCCAAAATAAAGAAGACCTTGACCCACTTTCCACGAAGTATAAATATTTTACCCATAAATTAGATGGCATTGCAATAGAAACAGTTGATTCATTGATTATTGATTTGCTGAATTAGCTGGCCTCTATGAAGATACACGAGAACTATTGGAAACGGATATCGAGTCGTTTTTAAACGACAATGGTACGGTTGAAGTAAAAAGTCCAGTTTGTATGAATAATAGCCGGTTACTAATCATACTGACCGCGGTAATTATTAATAATAATCGATGAATCACATTGACTTTAACTATAATATAAGGCTGAAATCCAGCGCAATTAAGATTTGAATTTGAAAGCCCCACTAGTGACCTACTTTTTGAAGACAAATGATGAATGAGAAATGGTTAATGTGCGCTTTAGCAGAGAATTTAAATCAATCACGCCCTCTGCAGAGGCTTCCTAGTGAAACACAAATGTGAACCAGTTTCCCTCAAAAGTCCTCCCAGAAGGTATCCTACCCCCATATATTGAAACTAAGGTAGTCATCTACTGCAGGTGATACCTAAGTGCCCTAAGGTCACTTTGACCTACAGAAGATGCCACAGTTTCCCTTTATGATGAATCCTTATTCTCATCGCGTGCTCCTATCCTATCACCTTCGTGGACTTGATAGAAATGGTAGATCAAGAGAGATTAGAACCACCAACACCCCTTGTAAACTTCTGACCACATATCTATGACAATGCCGTCAAGAGCAAAAGCTAAATTTTAGAACGTAATAAATCTTTTATTTGACATCTCTTTCAAAATAGTTATAAAGACTTAGTAGACGTTTAGCTGAAGACAACGCGCAAATTCATAAGACTAACTATTGGAAGTGACACATAATGGCAGTAACCCCAGGTGTATATGCTATTGGTCCAGTCATAAGTGGACTGAAGCTCAGGTCCAACAGGCGCTAGTCATGAAGAAGAGATGTGGTCCCAGGCATTAAAGAAAGATATTTTCTTTCGAGTATTTATCAAATTTATTTCAGTACACTTACATGTTCTCAAAAGTGTTGAAAAAGGCACTTCTTCAATTAACTGCAGTGCAACAGAAAATATTTGCAGAATAGCCCTTTGCAATTTTAGCGAGAAGAACTCTAGTCAAACGTTACGTTCAGTATAGCCCAAATTTGAAAGAAGTCATTTGTATCAGAAGAATCTAAGGCTTAATACAAAAGACCTGAATTATTATTACACTTTCTTAATTATTTTATGCTTCAGAAAAGAGTGGTAGATGAGAAAATTGATTTCATGTGCACTTTAGCGTTTGCCTTTTCTGACGTCAGGACTCCAAAAAGATCATTGGCTTAATTAAATCAATTTTGCTTGATATGAAAGTACAAACTTTTTAAATCAAATTTTCGAATCGTTTTAAAATGGTTTCATTCCTTGCGAGAAAAAAATCATCAGAGGTTTCAGACTGTTATTTCCCATGGTTTAAAGTTACTCCCATCTCTGATCTATGTTTAGAGATTACTGACCAAAATCATTCATAACTTCTGTCACGAATAATGGTGGTGATGATGTCTGAAAGTCCACGTCATTCATGATACAAGAGAAAGTTAGAGATTAAATTGAGAATTGTCAGGACGTCATTTTGAAATGACGTTATCATAATGACGATCTTTGTATTCAAGTGTCTTTGACTGTAGACGTTTTACATTCGAAATTTTTCTTCTAGTCCAGAGTATGTCTTCAAAATTATGCTTAGTTTTAGGGTATTTTTCAGCTTTGCAGCTTGCGTTTCGTTGGCAGAAGAGAAAAAATGAGCCATGAATTGAAGAAGTTATAGAAACCATGTTTTAATCTCGTAATCCAGCTGCAAGAGCTATCTGAAGAGAAAAGAAATCTCTACAAATTTTGGTAGATAGGAATACGTAATTAGGTAAATGATAAATAGGTATAATATATGCAAAAGCTTTGTCATCTATGAATCGAAATTCTCCCCCAAGTTAATAAGTCGTATAAAAAGTTATTTAATTTTAAAACTTGTTAGAAATTAATCTCTTTTGGCCCAGTCTTTTCAAAATAATAAGAGCGTAAGAATTTGCGTAAGAATTTGAATCTCTATCGTCACAAATTTATTTATTTATTACTGCTTTAATATCTCCGAAAATAATATTATTATTCTGATGCATTTTTAGTATGCGTACATTTCCAAATAAAAAGCCAAGACGTTTTCCATTTTGAAATAATTCTTGTAACAGCTATTAATAGTAAAAACTAATATTGAAAAATCAGCATATTATGATATAATTACTTCTACATGCCATTCGGTATGTCCATTCAAAATCTTATATAATTTCAAAAAATGTTGCCATAATTAAATTACATATATGTGAATATAAATGCGTATGTTTGTAAATGAAAAAGTTAAGCCCATATTCTGAGATTATTAATGAAATTTTATACCTCGTCTGCATTATTTTGAAAGAATATTTGCTTTTTATGTGATGCAAAAAAAGATTAAGTTAAGATTTAAGTTTCATAAAAATAGGCATCTAGCATTTTGAAAAGTTTTTGGCATATAGTATTTTTTATGAGAAATCCTCCTAAATCAAAGATGAATGGGCCAAAAATGTTCCTAATTATTGCGCATATAAAATAAGGCGTTCGAGGGTTAGTAGCTATTTAATAAGATATTCATAACTGCTTGCACTCTGAATCTTATCAAAAAATATTACAAATCATTTGTTTCAATTATTGTTAAAATAAATGCAAATTATTCACCTCACTTTTAATGGTTCAGATCCATCTGTACTAGTACTGTTATATGAGATATTGTATAAAAATATAAACTGTAGAAACAGGACTTCCAAACTGTCTTCAGTGTTGTTATATAACCTTAACAGAGTTACCCCCATCCTGCCTTAGCACTTGGAGACATTGAATGACCGGCGTCACGACAGCAGTCGGAACTGTGGTCAGAGTCCTAACGGCCATCACCGGCCACGGCGCAACCCCTCCCGAAGGAGGTACGTCCCGTCATCGGAGTGGAGGTCACTCAACCTCCACCATTACTAAACCCCAGGAGAAGCGAGAAACAAATTACTTATACGGCGTTTTCTCATCCGCGAACTCGCGATGCCCCCCGGGGGGCAGTGTTGTTATATAATCACAAAAGTCGTCACCCCGCCCTGCCTTGGCATCCGGGTCAACATGAAAGACCGGCCGCTATGACACCATAGTCAGGCACTGAGGGTCCCGCATTGTAACCCCCATTCCGAGCGGTTCATGCGGCGACCCCCCGTTTAACCGTGGTATGACCTGTCTTCGGAGATGGGGCCGAAGAGCCACACTACCATTATTGTACCCATCAGACAGGCGAGAATCTGCTTACTTATACGGGTAAAACAAAAGGATACACAGCATGAAGTATACAACATTGATTTGATGGAATATGCGAATTTACAAAAACATAACAGCAACAAAGTTGCACAAACAACTAACTACATTTAAAGACATAGGCAGAGTGACTGCCATAACGGCAAGTGGAATGCAATATCAATAACAAACTTTTGGAGTAAATAAAAGGAAGCGTCCAAGGGACTTGTTGTCCTTAGCTGTATACGCTTCGAATGTTGTTATTCTTGCAACTTTTTTTTAGTGCTATTGTAAAATTGTGTTCCATTAAACCTGTGCTGTACACTTTATCTGATGCATCCTTTTCTTATGTTAAATTCACTGTCAGATAGAGGCCCAGTAGAGGTCGTCTTTTGCATTTAGGATTCCTTGTTCTTTTAGAAAAGGACTTGTTTCTGTATGCCTGATCATCCATTTAACGTTTGTCTAAGAAGGGTCTCTCTACAAACAGGTTCCATTAAACCTATGCTGTACACTTTATCTGATACATCCTTTTCTTATGCTAAATTCACTGTTAAAGAGACCCCAGTAACGGTTGTCTTTTGTATTTGGGATTCCATGTTCTTTTGTAAAAGGACTTGTTTCTGTATGCCTGATCATCCATTTAACGTTTGTCTAAGAAGGGTCTCTCTACAAACAGGTTCCATTAAACCTATGCTGTACACTTTATCTGATACATCCTTTTCTTATGCTAAATTCACTGTTAAAGAGACCCCAGTAACGGTTGTCTTTTGTATTTGGGATTCCATGTTCTTTTGTAAAAGGACTTGTTTCTGTATGCCTGATCATCCATTTAAAGTTGGTCTAAGAAGGGTCTCTCTCTACAAACAGGTTCCATTAAACCTGTGCTGTACACTTTATCTGATAGATTATTTTCTTATGCTAAATTCACTGTCAAAGAGATCCCAGTAACGGTAGTCTTTTGTATTTGGGATTCAATGTTCTTTTATAAAAGGACCTGTTTCCGTATGCCTGATTATCCGTTTAGAGTTTGTCTAAGAAGGTCTTCAGAATGTCGTCTTTTTTTAATTATTTTTGTAGAAGATAACTTCATTCTGTACTCCACCGTAGATTTTTAAGTGAAAAAATCTTTTCAAAGTTTGAAAAGTCTTAATAAACTATTATTCTATCAAATGAATACAATGATAAACTTTTCTTCCATTTTTCTCTTTTGCTTTAATGCGTGGTATAACATGATTTGGTTGCCTGAGCGCGTTCTTTTTAAAAACTGTCATTTTAATTTTGGAAAATGCTTTTACTTATGATGGTAAAATAAGAAAATAAAGTAACAATTTAACCCTTAAAGGTCCGATGTTGCCATTTTACCCATACCCAATTTTGTCATCTAAAATCTTGAGAATAAGCCTGAAGCTCTAATGCCTATTGTTGCCTATAGGATACATAATGGAATTTTTATTAAATCACTTTAGAACATACAGATGGCAGCCTGAGTGCTGATAAAAAATAAAAGTAAATTTATGTCTTTCATTTGAGGCTGCATTTTTTTAACTTTGTTTATACGCTTGAGACTGCCATATTTTACTCTACAATGTTGAAGTTTGTTATTATTTATTAAAATTCATCTGTGTGTGACATTATAGTATTTAATCAAGGAATTTTTTTCTGAAATAAAGTCACGCATTGTCAGTTGGTAACAAGCTGGTGGTTTTAGCCATAAACCATAGTTAAAACAAAATAGGATTTTTTTAAAATATTTTCCCCATGTTTTATTTAAGAAATGAAAATCAAAAAACATTTTTAAATCAATTTTTATAAAATAAATTTAAGCTTTAAAAATTAAATTGCTTGTGAATTTAACTTCTTTATTTCATATATGTGACTATGAGTATGATAATAAACGCATTTTCTCAATATAAGGAAGTTATTTAATGTTGAGATATCTCTGCAATAACTCATCAATTGATTAGTGAGTTAAGGAACGGCATGGCTGAGGAGCGTGAAACTGAGGCAGACAATTCTACCTTTAGAAACTAGTAACAAATGTGCACTTTAGAAAATATAACGCAGTGTCTGCTGGTTGTTCTTCTGGTTTACTGTAAGCCTTAAGCGAATGTTGGCCAGTTTCTCCTAAAGGCCCTCCTGTAATGCAATCTTTCCCGATGCAATGGAGGTAAATTACCACCATGTACTTCAATGGCGTTTCAGCCAACAGAAAATGTCAGACTTTCCTTTTATTATGAGTCTTTGGCTCAAGGATATACTAGATATGCTAGACCACCATTATAGCCTCGCAATTCGAAATCTGTGGTTCCCAATTTTCTGTTTTAATGAACGTTTCAACGACGCAGGCTCGTTCATGGAGGTCGCAGAGCTGCAGTATCCAAAATTTATTATTTCTTTTTCCGCAACATTTGTCAACTTTACCTTACTAATATTTCGATGATCTTATGATGTTAAACAAAATCACAACTCAAAGGAACAGGGAAAAACGATGAGGGTCCAATTTTTTAAATTTTCCAGAGAACGAAAACAAAGTTTCCAGTCTCCTTTACACATAGCTAAAAATGTTAACGAGGCCGCGGTGGCCTAGTGGTAAGATCTCGACCTCGGGACCGGAGGGTCGCAGGTTCGAAACCCGATTCCACTGAAGATCCGCGATCCTGTATGGGGCCTGTTGCAAGCTAAACCATACGTAGTGGCCAAACGTCCTCCCGTTGGTGTGCCGTGGAAGCTTGGAGAGGGGGTGCCAGCTCAAGTGTCGTCCCCGTCATCTGACCGCGGTTCAAAATTACGAGGTCCGTCCCTAAACAGCCCTCGTGTTGCTCCATAACGGGACGTTAATCTAACCTAAGCATAACAATGTTAACACCACTCCTTTTAGAAGTATTCAGGCAATACAGCAAATCATGATATGTCAAAAAATGTTTAAAATACAACTGTAGCATATTTATAAAACAATATTTTGAGCGGATAAAAAATATTATAATATTTTGAAATGCTATTTGTCTTCTTTTCATAAAAGAAGTCAAATTACCACGAAAAACTGGTCAGCTTAATTATCTGGTTTTTTTACATCTGCAACAAAAATGTCCTCCACGTTCTCACCAATTTCATCACTGAGCTGATTGTCGTAGAATAATCTTTCTTCAGGCTTTACCAGAAATTTCTTTAAATGTTGGAGATCCTTTTACTTCGCCCATGAAATGGGCAAGAGTCTGTCGTATAAAGTCTTCAATGGTTGCTTCGTCCATTGCCCATTTCCTTTGTGTTTCCCCCTTTTAGGGGCTTGCCACACCACCTTAAAACAAGTGTAGCCCCTAGAGAACGATGAGTGCCTCATCAGTCTTAACCCTGTACGCGTTCCTCATCGTTTTGCCCAGATGGCCAATACTTGAAACGCGTAATTCAGATGAAAATTTATAGACCTTCTCATTTTCAATTAGATATCATTAAACTACGTCTACCAAGCTAACAGATGGCGCTGAATCTTCAAAATTAGAAAAAAAGGACCTTCATCGTTTCCTCCCTGGACCTTTCACTTATAATCACAATATCGTAATGAAAATCTACTGTTCTACGAAATCTACATTTTAATTCAAGACAGGCTCTTTCAGATGTTCCTCACTGCAGACCAGAACAGTTTGAATCTGAGCTGTATATAAGTTAGAATCTACGAGCGAAATGAAATATAAGTATGAAAAGACGAGGTTTTAGATCCCCTTTTGGAACTGTAGAGTCTATCGGACAATGCCTAGTCATAAGAAAAGGCTACTGAAGTCGAATATATCGGATATCGTAAAGGTGTCCGGATGCTTTTAATCATGCGCTTTATATAAAGCTACACAATGTTATAATTCTATTGTTTATGCAAATAATCTGATTAAGATAACAATATTTATTGTTATTTATACTGCTTAATTTATTGCAGTTTAAGTTTTGTACTTAATTTATATGTAAGCATGGCTATTCAAATTATTCAACCTTGAAACAATTTAATATAGCTATTCGTAAATTCAAGTCTTAAAAATATCAATTTGTGGAAAACCCTCATCATTATCTTCTCTTAGAAAGCAACTGAAATTCAGCTGGCGACAATGCATATATCTTTCTGAATCGTAACGGTATTCTGCAGGAAATTTTAAGTAAGTTGCCCTATGTACCTATACGATCAGAAGTATCCAGATAATTTCGAATTTACACATTTTATCAATTTGAACTTCCATTTGAACTTTTGCATTTGCATCCACCATATGACGAATAGGCTTGAACTCACATTTTACAGTGACGATTTGGTCACGAGGGTATTTAGGACACTGACCAGAAATTGATGAAGGAGAAGATGATTTCGTATCACCCCACTTCACAGATCAGAAAACCACTCCATGCCCCTGCAAATATAACCTTAAGGTTATTTAAGCAGTGTCACGGACATGAAGTGGATGAAAACTCAAAACACTCGAAAGGGGTGACCTCTCTTAGACCTTGCCAAATTCCGTGCACTGCTGCCCAATTATAAAACACAACAAGTTTACAAATGTCAACAGGAGCTATTCAATTAGGAAGGATTGCTATTATGCGTTACATTATAAAAAAAATGTTGGTAATACAGAGCATGTTTTTAAATAAGTGTGAAAAACCACAAAATTACACAATTGCACATGAAATAACTGGACAATAATAAAAACTACGTGCAATGGAAAAACTGTAAGATGAGTAAAAAAATACATTGAAAATTTTTAAAAAATTAAAGGAAAAAGATGAAAACAATTAATACAATAATAGAAATAAAATAAAATATGTACACAAAAACAGAGAAATGGGCAGCACAGAGTTTTAAAAAGTTCGATTTTGAAGAAGAGTTAGTTGATGGAACTCTATTTGAAGAAGGTGATATACGGTGGATCTTGGAAGAAAGTCTTGAAAGAACGACTAAAGAAATTCTGAATTCATTAGGGGATGATGGGCTGAAGAGGAGGCGAGAGGAGTTGAAGCTGGTTTTAAATTCTCTCATCGCAGGAGGAAGAGGATGCTCGTTTACAGAAGTCGTTATTTGTGAAAATACTGGCCGAGATTTTGGGAATGGGTCGAAAGCATTGCACTCTACTGAGAGAAGACAAATGTAGGAAGGAAAAAACAGTTAATTGGTGTCTGGACGGAAAAGATGGGTTTCCCTTTGGTTCTCCAAAAAAAACAGAGACTGGAGCAAATCATGGATCTCCCTTCTTGACGTTGAGTTGTTGGCTACGATGCGGAACCAGACTGGCTTATGTTGTTGGCTGGGTGGTGCCATATGGTAGGAGGCTGTGAAGAGGCAATCCGTGGCATAATGGATTGGTGTGCCAATTCCCACACAAGTACAGAATGAGGTTTCGGCAAGGTTGAATATTTGGAGATACGATGGGAAAGGCCCATGTCCTGTCAAACACAAAACTTTGGTGCGTGTCCAGTTGATTGGTTGCAAGCTAATTTTGGGAATGATGTTATGAATGAGACTCGCAGTATCTCCATCATCCCAAGCCATTTGCCAGTGGCCATCATCTTCTGATGTTGGAATGTTTTGATGAAATATTATAGAAAGCTGACAATGATTTGCAACTTTCACCACTGGTTTTGTCTGCTATGCATAAAGCTTACATGCATTTTCGTAAAAATAGCATGATTATTCGGAAGATATAAAGGTTTTCTTTAAAAAATCTCAAATTTCTCTGCATGTGTTTTGCTTATAACATGCAGAGTTTTCAACCAAATTATACAAAAGTTAAGAATATGTGACAATATGTTAGCGAAACAGTTTTAATTTGAAGTAAATACTTTAAATGACAAAGGAAAATGTGTTTTTGTAATTAATAATTTTTACTGCACGTGCTGAACATAGTATAGTTCCTTTTAATAATTTGTAAGCCAGATATATAGGACCAAAGGAACATCACCCCGCCCTGCCAAAGCATCCGGGTAAACAACTGGAAGACTGTCTGCCGCAATAGATAGTCAGGCACTATGGTTCCTGCATAATAACGCCCATTAAGAGAGGCTCATGAAATAACCCCCCGTTTTACCGGGGTACGACCTGTCATCGGAAGTGGGCCCCAACCTATATAAAAATGCCTGTTGAATATCACTAAGTTTTAGAAAGATATCTGCATTGCAGCGAAGAGAATTTCTGTTTCTCTCAAAGAGTAATCAAATTAAGGGTTTTTTTACAAATTGATGTTTGTTAAACGTGAATCTTTAAATAGTAATCGTCTAACAGCAGTTTAAATCAAATATTTAATTTATAATTATACATGGATATTTAGGATATTCAACTTTCACACAATTCATATTACTATCAGATATTCAATTGTATCAAGCAAAAATATATTAATTGATTTAAATATTTTCTCAACAGGAGCAGCTCCTTTTGGTCTAAAAACGGCGCAAGTACAACATGAGATCTCTGGCAAAATGCACCACACGGCAGAACTGCACCAAGCTGCAGTTGAGCCTGTCGCACAAGTTCCAGTGATTCAAGTTGCTGATGCAAGTGATCCAAGAAGAGTTAAAGGGCTCAAGACTGTCAGTGCTTCAGTCCCATCAGTTGGGAAAACTTCCCCCATTCCTGCTGTAGCACCCTTTCTAGCTGAGAGTGTAAAAGGGCTCAAGACTGTTAGTGCATCAGTCCCAGCAGTTGGGAAAACTTCGCCGATTCCAGCTGAAGCACCTTTAAAAGCACAGAGTGTTAAAGGACTCAAGACTGTTGCTGCTGCGACAAGGGGTAAGACAAGATTTTCAGTCTCAGATGCTCAGTTCAGAGAACCTGTAGCGAAACCTATCGTAGATCAAACAGTTGTTACAGCAATCAAGACCTCGCCATCAATTATCCCCCCAAAAACAATCAAATCGGCAATTCAACCAAGCACCATTTTCACACAGCAAAAAATAACACCGGCTATAACAAAAGGAGGAAGTGACATTTTACCTGAAGCAATGCAATTTCGACCCTTGCAGTATGCAGGAGAAGGAATGCCAGCCGAGTTAGCTGGAATCGGAGAAGCAAGAAAAGTCGTAATTTCTACACCATTGATAGGAAACCAAGAATTCAATACTGATATCAAATTATTAAACAGGCAGTTAATGGAGAAGCAAACTGAAGAAGAACTCAAGAGAACACTTGCAGGTATTGTGAATGCAGATTCAGATTTTGGCGCGATTACACTTTCGGAAGCCGAGCTAAAGGATTTATCAATGCGCGTTGGTGCTAATGCAATGAGACCACAGGAGAGACCAGTTTTACTGGCACCTCAACAAAGAAGACCAGACCAATTGCCACAATCCAGACCCGCTGGTGCTAGACAAAGAATTCCTGTTTCTCTTAATCCACAGATAATCGGTGGTGGAGCAGCAGC
>BGPR01006209.1:22498-33723 GCA_013235015.1 Araneus ventricosus | reverse complement strand
AAAATATATTACTTTTAAAATGAGTTCGTACTCATATTAACAAAATATTTAGAAAAAAGTATTAATTTGCGTTGATGGCATTAAAATAGATTCAATTAAATAACTGAAGACTCCTTTTACATATCATGTAGCATACACTGATAAAAAATACTGCTGAAAAATAATATAAAAAGCTTTTATAGTATTAGTTAGCCAATAATAGCAGTATAGTATCTAAAGTTGACCAAGCTAATTTCCACACAATTAAAGATAAGCAGGTACTTCCAAATGAAAAATGTTTAAATGAATTAAATAATTATATTTTATGTGGTTTGAATTGTAAATTTACCAAAGGAAATTATGAATTTTAAATTTTTATACATCTCCGGTCTATCAGTATATTTAGTAAATATTTTAGGCATAATTAATATTTTAAAACAAGAAAAGTCTAATCTTCTACGACCAAACTTACTGAGTTATGGACTTTGAATTTTATAATTTTAACTGTTGCGCGTTCATTGGAGGTCCTTCCTCGAGGCAGCATGAAATGTCGGCGAAAATCTAATATATTCTAAAACAGCAACACAAAATTGGAATCAGTAACAATCTTAGTCTTTTCTCCGCAAAGATACGTACCTTTTACGGCAATTTAAAAATTATATTACTTTTAAAATGAGTTCGTACTCACATAATGCATTTAGAAAAAAGTATTAATTTGCGTTGTAGCATTAAAAACTGACAGATTCAATTTTAAATAACTGAAGACTCTTTTTAATATCATGGCATCACACTGATAAAAAATACCGTTGAAAAAATAATTAAAAACTTTTAATAGTATACAGTTGCATGGCCAATAGCAGTATAGTATCTAAAAGTTGACCAATAGCTAATTTCCACACAATTAAAGATAAGCAGGTACTTCCAAATGAAAAAATGCTTTAAATGAATTAAATAATTATATTTTATGTGGTTTGAATCTGTAAATTTACCAAAGAAAAATTTATGAATTTTAAATTTTTATACATCTCCCGGTCCTATCAGTAATATTTAGTAAAATATTTTAGGCACAATAATATTTTAAACAAGAAAAGTTCAACTCTTCTACGACTAAAACTTACCGAGTTATGGAGCTTTGAATTTTATAATTTTAAACTAAGCGCTACGCGTTCATTGGAGGTCCTTCCTCGAGGCAGCCACTGAAATGGTCTAATATATTCTAAAACTAATATTACACTGAATTTATGTTGCAATACATATTAAACATAACTGCAAATTGATATTCAAATATCCATACCTCGTCCAATTTTAGTAGTAGAAAAGTATAACTTTTTTTTTGTTTTTAAAATTAGAATGTCAAGAATATTTTATTGAATATGACTATGTGCGTTGGACCGGGGAACTGAGAAAAATGTTGAGTTGATAATTTTTTTGAACAGAATTTCAGTACATTCATGTACTAAAATTCATAAAACATAATTCTTTACGTCATTTAGAGAATTCTTCCATTTGGAAGTGAATGTCTATCTCTAACTATCAACCAATTAGCTATTAAGCCAAGACAAGAGTGGGCGCCATTCTTACATTATTGTGGATGGAAACAAGGAGTCATATTCGCCACCATTTGTTTTCTATTGCAAACGAGGGATCAATTTCACTCATAGCGTTCTTAAAATTACCTGCTGAACTCGAGGCGGCAGATCATAGAGTACCTGGTCCTCATTTGCATTGAAGTCTGCAGATATCACAATGCTAAGAATTAAGAATTATTTTTCAAGAATTAAAAATTACAACTAAAAATATTCGCAATTTTTCAAGTTTGTTCCTGCTCAGCGCACGCTCTGTTTTTAAAAGAAGAAATCAAATTGTCTATTAACTGACTTCTCTTTCTTTCATTCCGTCTTCATTACAAAACTCGAAGAAAAGCAGTATCCATAACAACGACGCTGGACTCCAACGTTTCCTGTATGATTCATCCAAGGGAAATAAATGACTCTGCAAGCAATGCATACTTAAAAAAACTAGAACGGCTGATTAATTTATTATGCTTCTTCCCTCCCCGCCTTCAACTCTATCGTTGCACGTGGTTACGCAAAATACACTTCCCTCCTTTTCCCCCAGGCCGCGGTGGCCTAGTGATAAGGTTTCGGCTTTGGGGTCGGAGGGTTCCAGGTTCGAAACCCAATTCCACTGAGTTTCAGTACATTCATGCATTAAAATTCATAAAATATAATTCTTTACGTCATTTAGAGAATTTTTCCATTTGGAAGTGTATGTCTATCTCTAACTATCAGCCAATTAGCTATTAAGCCAAGACAAGAGTGGGCACCATATATATTCGCTTTATATACAGCGTGGCCGTAAAAATTAAGTCTAATCATTTACTGGTTCGGCAGTTGGATCAGTTCTTGGTAAGGTTCGTTCTGATGTTACAGAATCTGTATGGGCAGAAGAAAAACATAAAAAAGGTGCAGTTCGGGTCCGCGCCGTAGATTTTTCGCGAAAACGTCGGGATAAAACCATAAAACAAGTGTTTCGTATTAATATGTAATTTAATTATCTATCTCTTTAATGCTATATTTAAAAGAGAGTAGTATAATGGTTACAGAATAGATAAATCGCAAGTTTATCACATGTAGCAAGTGTCTGTGGTTAATTTTTACGGCCACGCTGTATATAAAGCGAATTGCCCACTAGTGTGGGCCGAAAAAACATTTTTTTAGAAATCGATTTTGGCATAGTGCGGAAAAGTTGTGCAATAGATATGTTAAAACCCTCCAAAAATTTCATCAATTTCGTTTAATATTTAGCCGCGCCCCTTTGACATTGAAAAACAGAAAAAAAGAGAAAAATCGTTTTTTGTGAAAAAATAGATTTTGAAAAAAATTCCAAAAATTTTACTGGTACACAATGAAAATGTTACATAATGGGTCAGTTAGAACCTACAATTTTTTTTTTTTTTTTTATCAATTTCTCTCAATATTTAACCGCACCCCTCTGACATCAAAAATTGTAGAAAAATGAAAAAATATCGGATTTTCTAAAAAACCGTACTATGAAATTTATTTTTCGAAATTAGTATTGACATTAATTGATTGATAAAATAGTACTATAAATAATAATAATTCCATAATTATTACGCAAGTTAAAATTTTATTCAATTTGTTTTACGAAATTAATACTAGCTTATTTTTGCTTGAATTACATGCAGACAAAATACAGATTAGAACAAAAATCTACAAATTTGAAATGTATATAATAATACCTCATACATATTGAATATTAGGTGTTAGAATAATATTGTTCCTTGTTGTCAAACGTTGGAAGTTCTTTCCTTGCTTGAAGTTTGTCACGAATATATCCATCTCTTGCACTCTCACCACAAACATTCACTGCAGCTTCAGATAGTAGTTTAACACATCTTTCAACAGATTACGTGTGACATGGAAATTCCTCGAAAGTTAGTACTGGAAACTGTTTTCCTTTACACATTTCTCTCATATCTTTGTACTTTATATGCATTGTAAGAGGTGGCTCTGCACAACACAGTTTGACCAATCAATTAAATCAATATAATCGGCTGCTTCGAAATCGAGTTTAGGAAGCTTGAAAAAACGCAAACCACCCGAGTTCTTCGTCTTCTTATCTCTGGCGCCGAGAATACGCCTAACTGCTAATTCCTTTATGTGTTTTCTAGAATCGTGTAGCATTGTTAATAATAGGTGTTCTGGATGCGCAAAATATGCATTGTTTGAGAATACTTTGTAAATAATTTGCTTAACATTGTCTGGAAGCTGCCTTGCAAGAGAAATCATTTTCCAGAAATTTTGGGCATCATACGGGCAATTCGATTTCATTTTTATCGCAAACCACATTGGAGCATAAACCAGCATTACATACTTCACGAGTATTATAAGATTCTGTAATGGACTTGGAGTGCCAATGTATAACCGTAACAAACTGTTTGCGGTGGTCAGCCATCGTGCATGGCTGAGTTTACCTGGGCTATTGTCAGTCACGCTAGAAGAGCAACTACCATCTTTTATGGAAGACAGATGCGATACAAATATTGTTAGCCAGTACTTAGCTTTTTGATATCTTTCAGATCCAACGGCTGAAGAGTGCAGTCAATTTGATCAAATTTGACCACTGGAGTTTTTTCACAATCTTTTAGAAGCAATCCAATAGCTCCAGAATATGAATATGGTCCCTTTGTGCAACCGTCCATTTCCAGAATGAGGTGCCTTAATGGCGACTCATTAGCATGTAACATACATATATTCCATTGTAATTGTCTCCCAACGTATGTCTCAAGCAAAGGCATTACTCCACTTTTCCATCCCGTATTCACATTTGTTCCGTCACATCCGATAACCGATAGGTTCTGCAAACTCATATTATACGTTTTTATAAATTTTATAATACCTTGGGCTATTTCTTTTGCAATTTCATCAGCAGTTAACGATATATAGTGACCTATATACTTGCTACCTGGTTCCTCTATTAATGCTACACGCGCTTGTGATGTTAATTTTCGATGACCAGATATTTGTTGAACGGTTTCATCTTTGCGCCCATCAAAATACAAACTCTTAATGGGTGCCCCTTCAATATATTCGTGCCAGACTTCAAGCAAGGAACGAACTTCCAACGATTGACAACAAGGGACAATATTACTCTAACACCAAATATTCAACATTCATGAGGTATCATTATATACATTTCAAATTTGTAGATTTTTGTTCTAATCTGTATTCTGTCTGCATGTAATTCAAGAAAAATAAGCTAGTATTAATTTTCTAATACAAACTGAATAAAATGTTAACTTACGTAATAATTATGGAATTATTATTATTTATAGTACTATTTAATCAATCAATTAATGTCAATACTAATTTCGAAAAATAAATTTCATAGTACGGTTTTTTAGAAAATCCGATATTTTTTCATTTTTCTCCAATTTTTGATGTCAGAGGGGCGCGGTTAAATATTGAGAGAAATTGATAAATTTTTTTGTGGGTTCTAACTGACCCATTATGTAACATTTTCATTGTATGCCAGTAAAATTTTTTGAATTTTTTTCAAAATATATTTTTTCACAAAAACGATTTTTCTCATTTTTTTTTCTGTTTTTCAATGTCAAAGGGGCGCGGCTAAATATTATACGAAATCGATGAAATTTTTGGAGGGTTTTAACAGATCTATTGCACAACTTTTCCGCACTATGCCAAAATCGATTTCTAAAAAAGGTTTTTTCGGCCCACCCTAGTGCCCAATCTTGTCTCGACTTTATAGCTAATTGCCTGATACGAAACACTTGTTTTATGATTTTATCCTGACGTTTTCGAGTCAAGATAAAATCATAAATCGCGGACTCGAACTGCGCCTTTCTTATGTTTTATTTAGAGTAGCTTTTGATGGCGCCATCTGTTGACAGTATATATAACTACATTTCGCGTATGCGCAGTAAAACAATATTTACTACAAATGATCATATTTCAGGTAATATTCAAATTTTTGAATTCGAACTTTAATACAATGTTTTTTTACGCATTGTCAAGTATTCTGTACGTTTCGTACAATTGGAATGAAAAATATGCATGTTATAATCAAAAAACATGCGGAGTTTGAAATTTTCAATTTAATACCGATTTTTGCTTATATTCTGATACATATTTTTATTGTCTCACTTTGGGTCCTAGTAATACTCCTCAAGCTCTTTAAATGACACCAGAATCAACCTCCTAGCTAAACGCGTTTCCACACTACACTTACTTATAACCTTACCTAAAGCTAACTCATAACAATCACGCGCATGCGCCTACACTGGTACGATGACGTCACAGGCAAAACCAATACTATGCGATAAACTCTTACAGATATGATCTACCCGTTGTGGGGTCAACTATTGTTTTTGAATTAATAGTCTCGTAGTTATTAGCGATTCAAATCTGACGGTATTTTGTCACACTAGAACGTTCGGCCGACTATCACTGTAACGAGCGAAAAAAGTTTTCACATCAAAAATCATATTATGACCCGGACGCTACTTACCCTTGCTACGCCACTGGAGACCTGATCTTGGGGCTGCGGTGAACTAGTGGCAGAGTCTGAACTTTAGAACAGGGGCGTCATGGGTTCGAGACCGCCAGTTTCGTACAATTCGAAAGAAAACTCATGTTATAATAAAAAAACATGCGGGGTTGGAAATTTTCAATTTAATACCGATGTTTACTTATATTCTGATAAATGTGTTTATTGTCTCCCTTTGGGTCCTAGTAATACTCCTCGAGCTCTTTAAAACGACACCAGAATCAACCTTCTAGCTAAACGCGTTTCCACGCTACACTTATAAATATCCTTACATAAAACTAAATCATAACAATCACGCGCATGCGCCTACACTGGCACGATTACTCCACAGGCAAAACAAATACTAGGCGACAAACTCTTACAGATATGATCTATCCGTTGTGGGGTCAACCATTCTTCGAGCTTTATTAGTCTCGTAGTTATTAGCGATTCAAATCTGACGGTATTTTGTCACACCAGAAAGTTTGACAGACTATCACTGTAACGAGCGGAAAGACTCTTTCACGTCATAAAAAGATTAAGAGCCAGATTTGTCCATGTTGCAACAAACCTGCTACGTAAATCGAGATCTGAAGATAATGAAATTTGGAAATTTCGATTCTTTTATTACAATAGAACCCCAATATCCGAACATCTTTTTTTAATTTTCTGAAAAAAGTTTATTAAAAAATGAAGAAAGAATAACAAGTACGAATCAGAAACAAAACTAATGTTTATTCCAAACTTGAAAGAAACATTTGAATTGGTTTTTAAGAATGAATACTGCACTTTAATTAATAGGAACAAAAACGAGTATCTTCTCTTGACGAAAGGAACTAAACTTGCTTGACGATACGAATCGCCGCTACCTCTTTCCTTACTCTTTCACAGAGTACCCGAAGTCTACTCTACTGCATTTGGTATATCAAGAGTATTTTACCGAATTTTCCGGATAATCCGAATTTCACAGCATCCGAAGCGAGGCCATCCCCAATTAGTTCGGATTCACGAGCTCCTATTGTATATTATTACAAAAAATTGGACGGGAGGTTGTCTCTGCGAAACGGCCGCTGGGATTGAGGGGCGTAGACTATGTCTAGTCTTGTGTGACTATGTGGCTCTATATATGTAAATTTCTTTGTGATTTTCACCAACTTTGCAGCTCGACTGTGACTAAACCGTAATTAAAAATTCTAAAATTATTTTTGCAATCTTCAATGTCTACCTTTATTTGATAAAGGAAACTAAAACCAACTCTCTATGTTATTTGGTTGCGGAGCAATAAGCGTTTAAAAATACCACGAAAAGCGTCATAATTTTATTTCCCTACATACCATTAGACCACTATGGAGAGACATAAGTCTACGTCAAAATGACAGTATATAAAATTCACTGATTCGTTTTTCTGCCTTATGTATCTTTGTAAAATCGTATATATCTCTTCATAATTTTTGTCGCAAGCTCATTAACTATTTTTGACTAAAAGTGAATTTTCAAAAATAGGCAATTTTGAAATTTTAAATTATTTACCATGTAACAACATATTTGAAAGTTTATATTAAAAAGAGAATATCCTCACATTCGCATCTTAAGTTTTTTACTACTATCCTTATAACAGGGAGTCATAAAAAAACCAAAATATGCTTCGGAAGTTCTTGCTCACCGTCATTGCTCAGGTTTTCCAAACCATGTAATAACATATTTGAAAGTTTATATTAAAAAGAGAAGATTGTCAAATTTTATAATCGCATCATAAGTCTTTTGCTGCTATCCTTATAAGAGGGAGTCATAAATAACCAAAATATGTTTCGGAAGTTCTTGCTCACCGTCACTGCTCAAGTTTGCCAACGAGAATTTTGATACAACAAAAGTTTAGTGTTTTCATTGCCCTATCACGTTAAAACATTGAAAATTTTTTATAATATTCGTTCTAGCTTTGACAGGGGCGCGGGGCTGTCCGAGGTAACTTTATCAACCGGGCAAGACAACAAAGAACATTTGTCTGATTGTGATTTTCAACACTATGGCGTCGTGAAACGTGAGCAAAGCGAGAAAAGACCACCTTACGGTCTAAATACAAACCTGTGTTGTGGAAACAGCGCATTACTGATACTTGTGCCTCCGTGACACCTGCCATGTTACACAATGTGCAGAAGCGAATGTGCATAGTGGCTAATCGAGAGAATTTTGAGCACCATAAATAAATGATCCAGAAGACAGGGACGTGTCTCAGTTTCTTTCTCTCTTTATGACATGACAATTTTCGAAAACGCGAACAAACAAATGTTCATTTTTGCATTCTGTTTTGAGTATTAATGTGCGGAAGGATCTTTTCGTACTAAATAGAGAGTGCTCTACAACTTTCTAATTGACTTTTTTCTCGTATCTTTCACCGTTTACAAGATAGGACCTCGAATTCCAAAATTTGCCTATAGATGGCGTTGTAGGTTTTCTCATCGAGTAGCGTATTGTTTTTTTACTATACCTAGACACCAACTTTATGGCCTAAGCTGTCGCCGTTTAGAAGTTAATAGGGGTGTAACGGATATAAGTGGGAACCCTGCATAAAAAAAATCCAAAGACATGGTATTAAACTGACTTTTCTTACATTATCCTGGGTGGAAACAAGGAGTCAGATTGGCCACCATTTGTTTTCTATTGCAAACGAGGGATCAATTTCATTCATAGCGTTCTGAAAATTACCTGCTGATCTCAGGCGGCAGATCATTCGCGGACAGTACCTGGTCCTCGATTGCCCTAAAGTCTGTAGTTATCAAGAATTAAGAATTCTTTTTCAAGAATTAAAAATTACAACTACAGATATTCACAATTTTTAAAGTTTGCTCCTGTTCAGTGCACGCTCTGTTTTTAAAAGAAGAAGTCAAATTGTCTATTAACTGACTTCTCTTTCTTTCATTCCGTTTACATTACAAAACTCGAAGAAAGGCAGTATCCATAATAATGATGCTGGACTCCAACGTTTCCTGTATGATTTATCCAAGGAAAATAAATGACTCTGCAAGTAATGCATACTTTAAAAAAAACTAGAACGGCTGATTAATTTATTATACTTCTTCCCCCCTCGCCTTCAACTACTATCGTTGCACGTGGTTACACAAAATGCACTTCCCTCCTTTTCCTTCAGGCCGCGGTGGCCTAGTGATAAGGTTTCGGCTTTGGGGGCCAGAGGGTTCCATTTTCGAAACCCGATTCCACTGAAGATCCGCCGTGTATGGAGTCTGTTGCACGCTAAATCATACGTAGTGGCTAAACGTCCTCCAGTTGGTGTGGCGTGGAAGTTTGGACAGGGGGTGCCAGCTCAGGTGTCGTCCCTGTCATCCGATCGTGATTCAAAATTACGGGGTTCGTCCCAAAATAACTCTCGTGTTGCTTTAAAACGGGACGTTAATACAGTCGAAGTTCTTTATAACAACCATCTGCGTCCCACAGCAAAAGGTCTTTATAACGAGTGGTCGCTATAGTGGATATAATTAAAAAATGTACACATGCACGCTCAACAGTTCCGTAAAAATAGACGATTTTTAAAAAGATTCCAACTAAATACTCAAATTAATTTTTGTCATTGGTATTAAAAATAAAATTATAAATTAAAAATATATTTTTAAAACAGATTTTAAAGTAGAAAATAAAGGGTGTTATATACTTATAAAACATTTATTTTCTGAAGAAAAAAATCAGAAATGGTTGTTTGTCTTCTCGGCATATGTGATTTTTTGCAAGACATAATTTTCCATTTCAGTTAAAGATGATCAATAATGTTCTGTATTTACTTGCCTTTCAAAAAGCATTTTTAAGTCTCAATAGCACTTGAAACATTTTTTATTCTAGGCTATTCTAATTTCCACGCTGTGGTCAGTGGTAATTCCCCACCCCCATCAAAGTTGAACTGTAACTCTGAAGACTCTACATCTACGAAGCTGGGCAATACAATAATCAAGGTTTCCGTTTAGAAACATGTTTTTTTGGAAAAATACCGGGAAGAGTGTCCGCTGAATTCGGACGTTGTATTGGGATTAGACGACACTGGACAGTCGTTATACCGGAAGTAAGATAGCATAGTGCATAGGGAAACACAGTTGGGAATTTTATCACTGGTCGTTATAATGGAATGGTCTTTATAATGTGTGGTCGTTATAACGAGCGTCGAATGTATAACAAAACTAAACTAAATCTCCTTCCCCTCCCTCTTTTTCTGTTGTTGCTTCGTATCGAGGCAGGGGGTGGGGGCTCTCTTTCTCGTACTAAATAAAATTGAGCTTATTCGACGTATTATAAAAGTTGAAAAAAATTGTCGGAAGTATATAATTCAGAATGCGGATTATAACTTTATATTCTTGCAATTTGATTCTTTCCGATAATGGCGCCACTTTGCTCGCAGTATCTTAACAATCTTTCAATCTTTAACATCTAAAAGTTTTAATTTAACCACTTAACTTGTTCGTCACCTTTCATATAAAGATTTCATCAATGATTTGAAGACTTACAGTAACAGGGGGTTTTGATATTTTCACCACGATTTCACACATTATTTAAAGACCTCTCTACAAAACGCCAATTTTATATTGCATACATACTTAACAAGCTGCAAAGGGAGAAGGTTAGTGATTTAAAAATCGATTTTAGGATTCTGACAATTTCCGTACCTTCAAACCCTCCTACATAGACATACTATACTAAGTCATGAAACAATTTTTCCATACCTATACTGGATTATAGTCGATATTCGTTTGTAAAAAAATAAGTCTGATGGGAGATAGTGGTCCAACAATACTGATTAGAGAATTTCGACGGTGTTTATGCGTTGAAAACCTGCTTTTCTACACGGAATTGGCAAAATTGGCTGGGAACTGACAAAACTTTAAACACATCTTTATCGCATATTACATTTTACACACTAACCCCCTCTTTTCCGAGCCTGTCATAGGTATGAAATATTTTAGTAATAAAGAAAATGTTTTCTTGTCAAACTTTTGTATTCTTAAAATATACCAAACTTACAAAATGGAGTAATCTCAGAGAGGAGAGTCAAACTGACTCCATGTTTCCAATGAAGGTGATGGCTCTATTCCAGGATTAACAGTTCAAATTAGCTTTTGAGCTTAACACACGTATTTCAAATTCTGCTTTCCGTTGAAATGTCAGCCCGCATATTGCGA
>BGPR01006209.1:8665-22488 GCA_013235015.1 Araneus ventricosus | reverse complement strand
TGTGATTCAAAAGACACCCAACGGCAGATGTTAAGCTGTCTAGTCTGTTAAAACGGAATAAAACAAACAAGAATATCAAACACAAAACAATCCTATCCTCTCCAACTTTGCACGTGTGGGCCAGTTCTGCAGAGAGGAACAGTTTAGGTGATTCAACTTCCAAACTTTTCAATAAAAGTAGCCTTGGCGAAAGGCGTGTTCCAAAGGGACTCGCTCGCACTTCATTAAAATTCGTTTAACAGCCATTCGCAAACAGCTGGATGAATAGAAAGAAAATGATGGATTCGCGCACGCTTCTCTTTCGCAGAATGTTTCATTTTACGCAAGATGTTTTCAAAAATATTTATTTTGTAAAGGATCTCAGTGGTTTTTCCCCAAGTGTGAGTTATTACCAACCACGCAGTTTGCGATAATTTGCATGTTTTTACGGATTCAATTGATTTGCTTGAGAACAGTTTATTTTGCAAGGAAGAAGCGATCGTTATTGAGAGTGACAAAAATAAAACTCGAACAAATATTTCAATGGATCTTTTTTTACTTTCTCGTATACGAAGTATACAAAGAGAAAGTACTGTAATCGTCAAAAAATTCGAACTCGGGATTTTGACGGATCTCCGCGTTTTAGACCTCCCTGAGTCCGAAAAACACAATTTTGGAATTATGTCTGTCTGTGTGTGAACACGATAACTCGAAAATTATTAAACCTACATGGATGAAATTTGGTATGTGGTCTTTAAACATAATTTGTAGGTTTCTATCAAATTTTGGACAAACTCCGTCAACAGGAAGTCTGTCTGTCTGTATGTCCATGGTCATGTGAACGCTATGACTCAAAAACTTGAAAAGCTAGATGGATAAAATTTCATACACAGTTTTATCGTCATGAATGTAGGTCCGTATAAAATTTTGGGCCAAATCCGTCAAAAGGATGACTGTCTGTCGGTCTGTGTAATCGCATCTCCAACGAATCCGCTGTCTCCACGCGCATGCGTACTGGACGCAATCTTCTGTGCACGATATTCATTGACTCCTGCTTGGCGCTTTTTTCATCCGATTCTTCATGCGCATGCGTACTGGTAGCAATCTGTGCACGCGGAAGGACTATGCGACTTTGTCCTTAAGCCAACAAGAGTAGAAATCGGTACGCATTTAATCGGAACGCATCTCTTTGAATTTGATTCTTTACCTAAATATTTTCTGATAGTCATTGGATCCTGGGTTACAATAGGTTCGAATTTTTTTTATCCACGCGGGGGGAGGGGAAACAGCACCTTTTTCGAGAAGTATACGAGAAAGTTTAGGGGAGACCACTCCCGCTAGTTTTTAACTCCTTCTTGGTTGGAATCGCATGTCGTGCGACGAAGAGGAAAGTTGCATCGTTGAAAGTGAATTCGTCGCTACTTACGTGCCTCGTTATATTCCTCGATTACTTTTTGTATTTCTGAATATTGCTAAGAGATGGCGCAAATAGCCCAACTTTCTTCATGTTTTCGCGGTGAGATTTCCCGCCTTGAATGGAAGACATAATCATTTTGTCGGAGATTCGAAAAAAAAGAACCCGGACAAATAAGGGGTTAAAAAGCACGGTGCAGAAAAAATGAACATTTAATAAGTGTTCAAAACTAACAATCACTAAACGGTGAGAATGAAATAAATTACTTCACACTGCTTCTTCCTAGCACTCTAAATTTCGAAACATCTCGCGCGAAGTGACCTGGCGAGCCGGATTAGCTGGGAATGCCCCGATTTTTGATTCTTTGTTCGAGACTGAGAAAAGGGTCTAAAGAATTTCTAACTTCAAATAAATATCCCTGACTGTCTAAGTTTTACTTATAAGTAAATAGTTTCTATTAAAAAATTTTTTAAATGAACTAGATTTCATTTTTAAAAAATAACCTCTGAAGAATTCTCCCTCCCGTCTTTTACCACACATATAAAATGAGTATTCTTTTTCTAACCTAATCTAGTTAGGAAACGAAAGTTAAAAATGTTCTCCCTCTAATCGTATGTGTATTTTTGTAGGTTCAAAAAACTATTTCGATGCATATCTGCAAAGTGGCTGTGGGTGGATAGGAATAAAATTCTCATCATTTCATGTTATAGCAGTTGCACCAGCGCATAAAAGAAGGTGAAAACCCTTCTGCTACAGCATTAACACCGCCTGTTACCCAGGTAACACATAATATTGCCTAATATCATAAAATACGCGAAATTAATATTGTACAATATTTTTCCCAATATTGAAACAGTGTAAAACGCCTTTAACATTTATAATTACAGTATTGATTGAAAATCAAATACAGGATTCGCAACAATAAATCACGTACATATTTTTACGATGAGAATAACACTCAATTTTTTTCACCGAACAATAGATAATCCATATGTGAGAGCTGTTTTATGGTTAACTTCATTAGCTGAATCCAGCCCGCCTTTTATATATATTAAAACAAAATGATTGTGTAAACATTATTATTCAAATGAACATTTTGTAAAATATTTTTTGCACATATGATTCGAAGTTGATTAATATAGTGTTACGGTATCATCATGCTGCCATCAGTCGACGGTAAGAAGAACTTCATTTTAAAATATTGAACAATGCTGACAAATGTAGAAATCAAAATATTGTATGCATTGTATTGTATAGTATGATATAATATTCAGCATGTTAAAGAATAATTGTTCCAGTGGTGTTTTTTGAAATAAAACTCCAATCGAGTGATATCCTGAGTTAAAATGAAGAATTTTATAAATAAATATTGTTTTTATATTATTTGTGAAAATTTAGTATCTCGGAAATACTCATACATACAATACAATACTTTATTACAGTATTCGGTGTTCCTCGGTGTTCATAATATTGTATAACATTGTGCAAATATTATATAATATTTCTGTGCTACTGGGGTAGGAAAAGGTTAAAAATATGACAAATTTCACATAATTTGATGTATTCATGAAATCAGATGGATGTCAGAAGAAAAGGAGAGAGAACGTTTTTAATGCCGCTTTGACTTGGGATGCTATAGGTTTATGTATTTTATTTCATCTCAACGGTGACTGAAGATCCTATCTAAATGATCGGCTCTGAAATCATCATCGCTTCAAGCGAATGCTGATCTACGTAACTTCTTAATGAAAGTAGGGTTGTCCTTTAAATTGTTAACGTGTAGAAAAACGCTTTCTTCTAAAATCAATCAAATAAGAATAGTCAACATTTTTATCTCAAGACAATGAGATCCATTAAACAACCGAGAAATCAGCTATACAACCACTTCCTTAACCCCTGTAGAATTAAACAATTCTCTTCTCTTTAGTACTGCTTTGCAGGAAGAATCAATGGCAGTTAACTCTCTGACCGGAATATTGGTCATGAAAGCTAAATGAAAAAATAATGTTCCGAACTGACGGATAGAGTTCTTTTCATGTATCATGCTTATTTAACTTCATGTTGAATAGTGAGTTGGTCGCAAGTTTCTCATATTTTTTTCTTTTTATTATGCAATTTATAAAACTCTTTTTTCCAAATTTTCTTTGCTTTATTTTAAAAATAAAACTATCATGCTTATTTGAAATGGAGTACCGAGCATACAAGTACACTAGTTAAAATCGGATGCATTATGAGCATGAGAACACCATTTAAACAACAAAATTGGTTTTGATAAATTAATTCGCTTAAACTTTAATGTTTCATTAAAAAATAACGAAATGATCAGTTGTATATAGTGTTCATCACGTGATGCTACAATCGCATGACAAATGCAAATAAGTATGTCAGCTCATGTAGCTGCAGTCGGCTTGGGTTTTACTGCAGCATCCGCGCCTTTTTCTCCTGCAAGGTTCGTAGTGGATTCCAAAACGAAATTGGTGTAGCGCATTTGAGGTTGGCATGAGTGATTGACATTTTAAGCCACTTGTCACGCAGAAATCAAGTCTGAAACATTCCATACAGGTCGGCGGGTAGCACTATTATAATCTTATATTTAAATAGCAATTAGCTTTTTTGCGTAACTTTAGTTTAGTTCTATTAAAGTCCCGTTGATAACAACACGAGGGCTACTTTGGGATGAGCATCGTAATGTTGAACCATGGTCAGACGACGAGGACGACACCTGAGCTATCACCCCCTCTCCAAGCTTCTGCAAAATACCAGCGGGAGGACGTTTGACCCCTAAGTATGATTTAACGTGCAACAGGCTCAATACACGACGGATGTTTGGTGGAATTTGGTGTCGAACATGGAACCCTCCGGTCCTGAAGCAAAAACCTCACAACTTTACCGCAACGGACCCTGTTTAATTGTATAAACAATTGAACTGATTCGCAACCATCACGTATAAATGGTGATTAAAAATAGCCCGCGACTTTATACTGAAGTAAAGAACAAAATTGTTTGGTGCCCGAAGTTAAAAAGCTTTAACTAGAGAAAAATTAAAACCCTTAACCATGGGAACCTGGAAGAATATTTTCCATTTAAAAAAAAAATTGGAAAAGATTCTTGAAACTGGATCATTTTTGAACCCTTTAATAAGTTTGAGAAACTAACCACTAGCGGAGTACTGAAAGGAATGTGTAGTCTTGGTGCAAACTGTTATAAATCAATCATTAAAATATTGGCCTTTATTACATGTTTGTGCTTGATAAAAATAATCAAAGAATTCCTCCAAATAAGTAAAAAAAACATACCTAATACATTTTTATTTAACTTTCTAAGATTGGTAGGGCTGAAAAACAGAACTTTAGGATAAATGAAAGATTTATCCGCCAAATTTCAACAGCAAAACTTGAATAACTTTATTTAAAATTTGCAAATCGTATTTTTATTTAGTTTGACTTGTTTCATGTTTGTAAATACGGAATTTCGTAACCAATTTGTCACTCTCTTCCTGATGAAACTTTATATAATTGTGTAATGTTCATGACAATACAATATTTTAAAAATTTATAGAATATGATTAATAGATAATCGATTGATTTTATTAAATTTTGATTTCACACCAGTGGCGCTACCTCGTAGTGAATTTGGGGGGACAATGGACCTTATGCATGTGACATCACATCCTCCGACACGTGACCTGCCGGAGGCAGCCATTGGTCAATCTTAAACAGCTGACTCAGAACTTCTTTTACTTCTAAGTCGCTTATAGGCCCATCGTTTTGTTTATTCCTCCACAGCTGTTTTTTTATACTCTCGAACCCAAACGGTGCATAAGGTCCATTGGCTTCAGGATTCTATAACATTTTTAATAGTGAATTATACAGTAAAGACTAAAAATTAGAAATTCAGATTTTCTAATTCTAATTCTTAATAAAAGTGTATTTTTAGAAACTGTTTCTATCAAATTTATTTAAGCCTTAAAAGTATAATTTTCACGATAAGATATAACATGGTCGTCCTATGGACTTATACTGTGTATTTGCAATTTATTAACCCTTAAATGCCCGAATTTTTAAAAATTGACTTTAAAATGTTTTTTCACTTACATTTATTGAATACACTATGGGAAGAATACTTTAAAAATCCTATTTAATTTTATGTATGGTTAATGGCTAAAAAACAGTTTGTTACCAACTGACAACATTGGGCTTTCTTTCAAAAACTATTTCCTTGATAAAATTCTATACTATAATATATCAGCTGTTCTAGTTCCTTGAACTTTATTGGCTGTAAGAACAGTCTGACTGTGTTTCATTGGATAGTAAGAATGTGTTCCGACATTTCTTCTGTCATTCCAGAATTCCATTTCTGACGAATGCAATAAGATCATTCTTACAAAAACATTCTTATTCAATAACTATCCAGTAATTATCGTCTCATTGTATTGCCCCAGTGACGAAAATTCTATAATGCCAAACACAGATAAAGTTTAATAAATAATAATACGAATAAGGAATATCCCTCAAACGTTGTAGAGTATAATATGCTATTCTCAAATGTACAGAAAAAGCTAGAAAGGTGCAGCCTCAAGTGAAAAATATCACTATATTTTTAATTTTTTTATCAGCACTCAGGGTGCCATCTAGATGTTGTAAATTGTTTTAATAATATTTTCAATATGTATCCTATTGGCATTAGAGCTTCAGTCTTATTCTCAAGATTTTAGAAGACAAAATTGGGTATGTTGCTTCTTAAAGGCAACACTGGACCTTTAAGTATTAAAAAACGGAATCATTTATTATATTATTGCAACAACTGTGAATTTAATATCATAAAATAAATCAATCATAATTGATTTATTTTATGATCTTAAAAAAGATTTAATCAGCAAGTTTTGTGAATGTTTTCCTGATGTTGGAATGAAAACTGCAATAAGAACGCCCACGGGTCGCTACGCCACTGACACCAACAATGGGGCATAGAAGGGAAATACGCCCGATACTAGACTCCAAAATTTTAAACAGGAAATAAAACCCTTTTTAAAATATTAAATTTGCGTTATTATCATAGTTAACCTTAGACGAGCATCCTATTTCGATATCAGTTTTGATGATCAAACTATAGAGTTTATTTCAATTGACATCCCATCTTGAAATTACATGAAGGATATTTTGAGACGCACCGTGTCGTGATATTAAACCGTGATCAGACGACAAGGCTGGCACCCCCACACTACACCAGCTGTGCAACATTCGACTCGGGTAAATTTAACACCCTCCAGAACCTAGTATGCAGTGGATGTTCCAACAAGTGGGCCTCAAACCCGCTACCCTTCGTCCCGAAGCCCAGACTGCTACTAGGCCACGCAATCCCTCTTAAAATTTGGAATTCCTATCCGAAGCCGAAAAAAGTACCCGAACTTCTCTCACCAAATTTTCACACAATATCAGCGTGTTGGCTTCAATTGAAAATGTCCGACCTTTGAAACTGCTAGTAACTTTACCGCTTGCATCCGTAAGTGGAATAATCCGCTTATGTCCACTGTCAATTATACCAAGCCGCGGAATATTTGGTCTCTCGCTATTCTCTGTGTAAAAATGTAATGTTTACGACGCAGGAGTACAAAGGGATATCGGGGCCCACTTGTATAGTGCATCGTATTTCTTATTTATATCGAGTTTTGCAAAAATGAAACCTTTGTGTAAACTGTATTAGCTTCATACTAAACGAAGAATATACAAATAAAAATTGCACTTAAATTTGAAAAAGAACTATATATGTATGTAATACGATGCAAGCATCTGCATGCCTGCTGGAGGATCAATAAGTAGATCTACGAAGTATTTCGGTTTGTTTACTGTGCAATACCAAGTTTTGACTAATCATTACACGAAACTTCCTAGTCAACGAAAAACAAAGGAACTATTATCGTTGTGCAGTAAATCGGGGTGATACAAGCTTATCAATGGACCTTATGCACCGTCTGGTTCGAGAGTATAAAAAAACAGCTGTGGAGTAATAAACAAGACGATCGGCCTATGAGCGACTCGGAAATAAAAGCAGTTCCGAGTCAGCTGTTTAAGACTGACCAATGGCTGCCTCCGGTAGGTCACGTGTCGGAGGATGTGACGTCACATGCATAAGGTCCATTGAACTTCTAGGATGAATGTTAAAAGCGGCGATGCAATTGGGTTACCATTATTTGGCAGAAATAGTCTAAATGTAGTAGCAATAGGAGAAAGCATCTTCGATTCATATTTTACATAATCGCCTTCATTACTTAAACAGAAATTTGATTTTTAATACGTCGCACTCAAGGCGCACTTGAATTTCTAAACTTGTCAACTTTCTATAAAATCTGGAATAATTATTTTAAGTTTGAACTAGTTTGTATTTACACAATAATTTGTCAAGATTTAATTTCAAACTAAACATCAGCAACATTAATTTACGACTTCACAGTTTCGACCTATAACCATATAACACAGAATAATCAGACAATTTGATGCAACATAGAGATATTATCGGCATAGTAATTTACTCCGTTCTAATATGCGCGTTCAACACATGTTGAAGAATACCGATTTCGAACACGCGAGTATTCGAGATAAAATACATTTCTCGTATAAGCCTCGGGTTTAAACTGGAATAAAATCCGTTTTCGATCGAAAACGAAATTCCAATTGTTAGTTCCAACAATAACCGATAGTAAAGCAACAATCACTATATCTAATCGATTAATTTAACCGCCTCAAATTTCTAGACTATCATGAATTTATAATAAATTCGCATGGGAAGAGTGTTTTTAAATTCCAATTTTCAGCATCAATATTAAACACTTACGTAATCGGCATCAATAGTAATTAAACTTCGTCAAGAGTGTCGAAACAATACAACTCGTTATACATGAATATACTCCTTACAACACTGAAATTAATTTTGACGCGGTAACCAATAAGAACAGACATTTAACAAATTAAACCGATGAATGATGACAATTGCGATTAAATTACCAATTTTTTGGAATGCGAGACAATAGAATTTAGGTTATTTTATCCAATTCTAAAAAACAGCCTTTCAGTTTAAGAAATTAAGCATTGACAAGCGAGATTTCTTGGCTATTAAACTCTTTACATGTAATAACGACCCTGACGCGCACATCAAATCGCAGATTTGACATTAAAATCCAATTGGCAATCAATTTAACCCTGGAATGGTAACGTTGCTTCGAATTTTGAAGGGGACGTTTAAGTATCTCGAGTGATACGTCCGTATATGGACAGAAGTAACAATAAAACGTCTTAAACAGGACGAGTCATCTAAATGGGAGAGGAAGTAAATTCATCGGTCAAGGAGTTTAAGAGTCAAAAGCCACGTTCTTAATTCAGGAAGGTTGACCTGTTTGAACACAATTAGTTTCGTCAGTTTGCAATATTAAAGACTTCTCTGAAAATACATCGAAGAAATTTAAAGCATCGAGAGCATTTCAAAGTTACATTAATAAGCAACAGTTCGACCAATAAACAGAACTAATTATACGTTAAAATTTGATTTTCGATACAAACGAAGATGGTCAGATATATGAACACTCTCTTCGCGTCTCTTAAAAATGAGCCAATATAGGAAGAATATAGCAACACATCGATACAAGACAAAGATGTAAACCAGTTTCAAGATACAAGCATTTATTAGAATCTTACCAGAACAAGGCATTGATAAAATTGAAGATACTGGAATTTAAAGTTCTAAAAATCAGTTGGATATTTACAGATAAGTAGTCGGGCCCCACTGCCAATAACGTCTACACTACTCAGCAGGTGTCAATTTCTTTCGATCTCTTTACTTCACAATAAAAGCTACTGGAGATCAGCCTTGTTGGCAAGTCCGTCTTATGAACCCATCCCGAGAGTTCAGGATTAAAAAGTAAACTCTTCAAGCTCTCTCACCACGAATGCGCCTTGCCAGTTGGATGTCTTTTGGCATGATGGTCACTCTCTTCGCATGGATGGCGCATAAGTTAGTGTCTTCAAAGAGAGCCGTCAGGTAGGCTTCACACGCCTCTTGCAAGGCCATCACAGCCGAACTTTGAAACCGCAGATCAGTCTTGAAGTCTTGAGCAATCTCTCTCACCAGGCGCTGGAAGGGAAGCTTGCGAATCAGCAACTCCGTCGACTTCTGGTATCGTCGGATTTCTCTCAAAGCCACTGTCCCGGGTCTGTAACGATGAGGTTTCTTCACACCGCCAGTGGCTGGAGCACTTTTGCGAGCCGCTTTAGTCGCCAGTTGCTTCCTCGGTGCCTTGCCGCCTGTGCTTTTTCGAGCAGTTTGCTTTGTTCGGGCCATGTTGCGAATGGAACTGCCTCAGGAAGTCTAAAAAATCAAACTGTTAATAGATTGCTGAAGAAGAGCGTATAGACCATCACGACTGTCTACGACTATTATATTGCGTTTGAAAGTTATGACGCACATTCAAAGATGAATAGAGGGCGCTTGGAAAATGTCTCGAACTGGTTTTCTCCCGAACGGCACATTCAATCAGTTAGGAAGAAGCCAACCAGATTGATTTTTTATTGTAGTTTATTCAATATTTATTTTCAACTAATTTTATTTCTAACAATTCTTCATTCTTCGACGATTTTAACGATTTTAAAATTTTATTTTTACTATTCATTCACTTAGATATTTTTTTTGTTGTTAAAAAATTCCATATGTCGCCAAGATGGCATAGCAGACATTGCTTGAAATAATAATCCTGTCAAGCAAGGATGTAGGGAGACATAGGGAGATATTCTGGTACTTGGTTGGCGCGGTTCCACCACGTTAACAGGTGTAACCAAGGTACCAAGAAAGTATTTGTCATCCTAATGGACTGCTTATTATATTATATTTGTGTGGTCGGGGGCAATCTAAAATTTCATATCAAACCGTATATATGAAATTTGATTATTTAAACCGCTATTTATTTATGCAAAGATATTAGCCGGGAGTAGTTAGGGATTCCGGGGGGTCATGAAAAGACTCTACAACCATTGGGCTGTGTCGAAGCTCCTGCGCTATGGAATGGAACAATTAGTGACTGTTTATATATTTTTTTCAATTTTTCCAAAATTAGATACAAGCGTGTTACTTTTCCATCCGGGTTTGATCGTTGTTTACTTTCTGATACACGAAATACATATCTGGTACACGACAGATTGACTGTATGTCCTAAATTGATACAATGTGACGGATTTCTCCCGAATTTAAATGAAATCTTCTGATTGGACCTTATGCACAGTTTGGATTCGAGAGTATAGAAAAACAGTTGTGGCGGAATAAACAAAGCGAGCTCCTATTCTTTACTATGTATAATCAGCATGTAAATTGACGACTAAAATATCAATTTAAATTTTTATCTTCGATTTTTTAGCGAAGTATTTCTTCTGAAAATTTTATTGATAAAACTAATTTATCTATCATAGTCGATTAAGGACGATTTTTTGTAAACTTTATCTCTACAGAAATACGATAGTGGTTCGTGCAACGACGCATTCTTGTGTATTGTCACAACTCGGAAATAGCTGAATTTTTGCTTTGTATGGAAATAGTTGCTTTTTTAAAAATTGATTTCTTCTGTGTTGATTATATGCTTTTTTGTAACACTTGGTATAGATACTTTTTATGCAAAATGTAAAATTCGCTTATAATATATACTTTTTTATAGAAAATTAAAATTTTTCGTTTATATTATATATTTCTGACAGCTTTTTAAAAAAAATTTATGATTATTGCCTATAAAAGCAGGTTCTTTTGGATAAAAATGATAGAATATTAGTTTTAATACATAACAATCGCAGGCCCTCTTTTATTAACTCCATGTGTTGTCGACTGAAATTTTATTAATTTTTTTCTTCAATCTTTTAACGAAGTATTTCGGCAGAAAATTTTATTCCTATAAATTATTTCTCTAGTGTCGTCGATTTAGGACTGTTTGTTGTGATCTTCATCCCTTCAGAAATACGATATGCTTCGTGACGAAGCTTTCTTTTATATTCGTAACTCTCAATACATAATCTTTATCTCTGAATGTGTTTTTCAAATATATTTGAGTTTCGATATATTTCACATTAATTAAATAACTGATGATGGCTATTTGTCATTATTTCTGAAAAAAAAATGGCTATTTTAGCTTGCTGTGCATTTTTATCCGATCTGTTTTCGGCGTCCTGCCGTCACGTGACTATGACGACACGTGCATAAGGTCCATTGTCTTGAATTTTATTGACAAGTAAATATCTCATATTAGAAAAAAAGATACCCTAGATTTAATCTTCAAACATAGAGCCAAAAATACCCATTCAAAAATAAAGTAAAATTGGATTTTTATTCCCAATTTTCAATATACGCAGTATAGGGCCATCCCAATTTGGTCGGAGGAAGGAAGTGGAGATTCTTTTCCCTAATTGATGGGACGTCGCTTTTTAGCCGGGACGATCTCGATTTTTGATTCTTCGTATCCTATTGACATACATGTTGTGTGTTTACTTTCTCGTATACGAAGTATACAAAGAGAAAGTATTGTAATCGTCAAAAAATTCGAACTCGAGATTTTGACGAATCTCCACGGTTTAGACCTCCCCGAGTCCGAAAAACACAATTTTGGAATCATGTCTCTCTGTCTGTGAACATGATAACTCGAAAACTATCAGAGCTACGGGTATGAAATTTGGTATGTGGTCTTTACACATAATTTGTAGGTTTCTATCAAATTTTGGACAAAATCCGTCTACGGGAGGTCTGCCTGTCTGTCTGCCCGCGGTCATGCGAACACTATAACTCAAAAACTTGAATAGTTAGATGGATAAAATTTAGTACACAGTTTTGTCATCATGTATGTAGGTCCGTATAAAATTTTGGACCAAATCCGTCACAGGTTTGACTGTCTGTCGGTCTGTATAATTTACTTTTGAAAAGAATCCGTTATCTCCACGCGCATGCGTACTGGACGCAGTCTTCTGTGCATGATAATCAGCGGCTCCTGTTGGCGCTTTTTTCTTCCCTTTTTGTTCTTTGTCTCCCTTTTGGCGAATTCTAATCCTGCTCAGATTATTTTATTGCCGTTTGTTTTGTCGTTTCAACGTATGCTCGAAAAACTTGTTGCGTTCTGGGAATAAAGCAGATTCGAAATTTTTATGCGGGGAACTGACTTAATTTTGCTTTTTTTTTTATCTCCACTACGATAAGGGTTTTAGCTTATTTTTTTCCCTACATGTGTTAGGAGTACACGAGAAAGTTTAAGGGAGAACACTCCCGCTGGTTTTGTACTATGGCACTTTTTACTTTCTCGTATACAAAGAGAAAGTATTGTAATCGTCAAAAAATTCGAACTCGAGATTTTGACGAATCTCCACGTTTTAGACCTCCCTGAGTCCGAAAAACACAATTTTGGAATCATGTCTGTCTGTGAGTCTGTCTGTGAACACGATAACTCGAAAACTATCAGAGCTACGGGGATGAAATTTGGTATGTGATCTTTACACATAATTTGCAGGTTTCTATCAAATTTTGGAGAAAACCCGTTTACGGGAAGTCTGCCTGTCTGTCTGTGTCCGAGGTCATGCAAACACTATATCTTAAAAACTTGAATAGCTAGATGGATAAAATTTGGTACACAGTTTTATCATCATGAATATAAGTCCGTATAAAATTTTGGGCCAAATCCGTCAAAGGGTTGACTGTCTGTCGGTCTGTATAATTAACGGATTCTTTTAAAAAGCAATCTCCGAGCGCATGCGTACTCTAAGCATTCTTCTGTGCACGCGAAAGCTATGGAGCGAATTACGTCAGCCTTGAGCCGGTAAGAGCGGAAAATCGGTACGTATCTCTTTGAATTTGATTCTTTACCTAGATATTTTTCAATCACTATAATGAAAAACCTTCTGATAGTCATTGGATTCTGGGTAACAGTACGTTCGAATTTTTTTAGCCACGTGGGGGAAGAGGAAACGGCACCTTTTTGGGGAAGTATACGAGAAAGTTTAGGGCTGGTTTTATGTTATGCCGTGTAAGTTTTGTGAATCTTCCCTGTCGGCTTTCATGCGCTGTTAACCATTTTGGGCGAAGCCGTGAGCATAAGTGAAACCGGTGAGGGTTAAATAAATAAATATCTTATTCAAAATTCTCCTGGAATCGAATTCAGTGTCTCGGAATATCACGTCTTTTGATTAACAGTTCATATAAAAAAATTGACTAGATCTAAAAGTTAGCTTCTGAAAGATTCTCCTTCTCAGCCTTTATTATGCATAGAAATGTTCACTCAAATATAATAAAAGTGTATAAATATCTGAAGGAAAATTAGTAAACTTTATAGAGAAATGCATTTATATTTTTATATCTTTCAGTCGTTTGAATAAAATTTAATAATTAACCATTTTATTGTAATTGCATTTTATTAAAATTTTTG
>BGPR01006208.1:58275-83042 GCA_013235015.1 Araneus ventricosus | reverse complement strand
TAATCATGTAATCAGGAAGCGATCATGTAATCAGTAATCTTAGACACAAATAATCAACACAATGAGGACTCTGAATGAAAGAATGCGTGAAATCATGACAGACTAAACAAGTCATAATCATGTAGTCAGGCATAGATCATGCAATCAGTAATCTTAGGCGCGAATAATCAACACAATGAGGACTCTGAATGAAAGAATACATGAAATCATAACAGACTAATCATAACAGATAACAATGTCCAAAAATTCCCATAGCATTCACCATGGATACTATGTATTATTTTATATTTTTATTTTTCCATTTTTCTGTGATTCACATTTGCACCGAATGTGGATTATTTAATCTTAAACCTCATCGGGTGTTATACAATACCTGTGGATTAATATTAGCAACAATTGAAATAACTAAACATATGCCCATTCTAAAAATAAAGTTTAAAAGTTTTTATAAGTATAGACCGGATGAATATTCCTAATTAAACTTTCAACTATAAAAGTTAGCAGAAAGAATGTATGAAAATTTAAGCAGTTTTCTTTCTTTAAAATGCTGTTTCGCAGATTTTAGAATATTAATCTACTTTTATTTTTATAAAGTATAATTTAACAGGATTCGCAGTTCTTACATTTTCAACAGCTGTAAGTGTCTTATTTGCATAAACCGTTCTCTTAAACAAATGAAGTTTTTTTCCCTTTTGAAGTTAAATTAAACTTACAAAGATTTTTTACTATAATCTGTTCGCTAAAAGTTAACTTTTCAACTCTTATAAAAGAATATTCTCATATATCACCATAAAAATTCTACTTTGAGGTGCATAGTTGTTTTGGTCAAATAACAAGAGGCTTTTAGTTTTAACTTCTTCGACCTCGGTTAATTAAACCGAATATAATATCTTTATGTAGTCCTTGTTCAGTTTTTACGAAAGTGTTATGATTACTCAAAACAACACATCAGCTGACTTAATGACGTAAAAGTACTTTGCGTGCGAATGAGAGAGTTTCTAGAATTTACTTCAGAAGGCTAAATTTTATGTTGCATCGTGGAGAATATGTAGGAAAAGCATAAGTGGATCGTTATAAAAATTAATAGACTTTATGTTAGATGTTTATATCTTCAAAATATTCGATTTTCCAATTTTAGCGTTATAAAATAGGGGACATTTCTCGGATTACGCAAATGCATAATGAAGGATTATATATTAAGTTTAAAAATGTAAACAAAAGGATCCCACAGGAAAAAGTATTTGTGATGAAGGGGAAAAAATAGACATGGTTTGCACCAAAGAAGCTCAAATGATGTGCCAAAAGGCAAGTAAATATGAGAGAACATTTAAAATAGCATCTAAACTTCTAGTTCAGATACTGGTGAACCTCATGCTCTTTTTTTTCAAATTTAGGTAGGTACATATATATAAAATGTTTTCAATTGCATAGAAATAAAATCTTACATTATGATATTTATAGGATTTCTGCGGCCTTTAAAAACCATTTTTATTTATTTCTGCGCAATAATATTTTTTTAAGATACTATTTACCTTGAATACTACCATGTATTTTCAATTTATGTAATATAAAATATTTATTTTTAATTTAAGTTTATTAAAATGAAAATTATTTCATTGTAATTTTTAAAATCTACTCACGTGTTGTGCTAATTTGAGGATGATTTTATACAGATGATTTTAATTCGTTAATATCGTTGATAAATATTTGTATTTATAGATTATCACATTACGCCACATTTTCGATTTCCTATTAAAAACAAATGCTTTCAGATGAAAATATTTTCATTCTACTTTATAATGTTATAATCTATAATATAACATCAAATTATTCCTCTATATCTATATTATATCAGTTATAATTTTCGATTGGAAAAAAATTTCTTTACTGAGAACTCAAATTTCGAAAACTTTCGAAATCTATTTTCGCTGTCGAGAACAGCGCAGTTCCTTAATTATGAAAGTAATGTTTCTATTTTCTAGCTGTAATTTCACCAAAACATTCATAATCGTAAGCTTTTTATTTTATAAAATTTTATTCAGTGAATTCGAGACGAATGTTGCCCTGGCAGGCTGCAGAAGGAGGCATTGGTGGGGGATGGTTTTACACAAAATTGCTTTTTCTAACTGTACCGATTTGAAGTTATACATTTTATATAGATTATATTTTATATAGGTTATGCATTTATTTGTAGATTATCTCATTACAGCACATTTTATATTTCTGCTATTAAAAACTAAGACCTTCAGATACAAATATTTCTATGCTGTTTTATAATGGAAATATCACATTCCTACTACATGTACAATGTCGTTGAGCAACAAAAAATACCACCTATCTCAATTTTCAAAAGTTACACAAGAAGAAAAAATTGTATTTTTCGAACCAATAACAAATATTTTTGATTTCTTTTCATATCTGATATGAACATGAGACTGCATGTTCGCACCATATGCAAAGAAAAAAAATCGTTATTAGTTGCGAAATATTCAGTTTCTTTCTACCTATTGAAAAATTTGGAAAAATGAGATAGGTGGTGTTGTTTGTTAAGCGACGATATTATATCAGATATAATTTTTATTTCGAAAAAAACAACTATTTTCATAGAGCTCAAATTTCGACAATTTTCGCTGTCGAGAACATCAAAGTTCTATAAATTGTAAATGTTATATTTATGTTATTTAGAGGCAATTTTATAAAAGTATTCATAGTATGAACCTTTTAAAATATAAAATTTTATCCTCAAAAATATAGCGTTTAAAAATTAGTCAGCGCGACACATGGCAAAACATTTCTTGCTGAATATTTATACATGGAACGAACTTATATTGCTATGAAAACATTACATAAGATATATTTATGTAAGGAAAATTAAAAAACAGCTAGATAATTAGTTTAAAAAAGATTCAGATTAAACAAATATCTTTCCAAAATCGATTTTAAATAGTTCCCATAAAGTGATAATAATATACACTGCACATCTTCTGTCAATTTTGATTAATTTCATGGTCGGTCATTTCTCTTAGTCAATATGGCGTAGTTGCAATCAATTGTTTTGATGTTTTCTTAAATTGACTAGAAGATTTGTGCCCTTCTAAGGCACGCTTTCAGCTTGCCAACAATATATCAGATCTGATTTTCACAGATTTATTAACCAAAGTTGTAGTAAAAAATCTCATGGAAATTGGCAGAGTGCTTAAAAAGTTAAAAAAGCATGAAAAACAGAATTGATGAAACAATTGATACTAACTTCCAACTGATAACAGAATTTTTCTTACAGAGTTCTGACTTCATAATTCAACAAAAAGATTTCCGATATGTGGAAAAATAAATTAATTCCATTATAACATCTACTTGATATTAACGGAGTTCCGCGTCGATGAAGCAACATAAAATAAAAAAGAAAAGAAACTGCATAACTCAGCTAAAAAAGAAACCCTGTCAAATAGGAATAAAGTCCGCTGGATAAGTTGAAGATTCTATAATTTAGCAAAAAGATTCATAGTTCCCAACACACAGAGAAAAAAAGCAAACAGAACAAATGCTAAGATTTTATATTAGGAAAATAAATTAACTCTTATTTGTTATTAAATCTTCACAGAATCAAAACAGTATTCTGGATGCTAATTTGTAGACAGACTGTCTGTCTGAATCCCTTTTGGCACGTAGCTAGCTCATATTCCTGAGCGTTACCAAAATGTTTGGCCTTTTCTAGTATAGATGTTGTCCTAAGTATCTTGTATAGTGTCTCAAAATATTTTTATACTCTTTATGTTGCAATTTTTTGAGTTTAATACCGATTTTTTCCACACAAATGTGCTTTTGGACTGAATTCGGCAGACTATGCAATCACTTGAAATCACTAAATCCCTTTGAATCGTAGTAAAAGGTGACTCCAGAGAGTATTATACGCTTTAGAATTCATAGTACATACATAAGTAAAATATGCAGTTATAAGATGCTGTATGTATGAACTTTAATGAAATCAATTTGCCAGTTTTGAAAGAGTTTGTTTACTTCCAAGTTATTAGATTTCTGTCATAATATTTAACAATTCTGTATAAATTCTTCGGTTTTATCTGCTAACTCGTTTTCTTCAAAAAGATATGAACTAAAATAACTACAATATAAACAATAACAATATATAGCCGGTAACAATTCAGACAAAAATAACAGACGTAAAAGAAAAGGTTTCCAAAAATGTATCCGGCTTGTTTTTTGCAAGTTTGACGATTTTCTCTTTGTTGATTTTGCAAGCTAAGGGATTATTCTTCCTGAATCACTTTCAAAATTCAACCTACGTGACTAATTTCTTGTTTAAGAAGTGAATACTATGTATAGTTATTATTTGTCAATAAAATTATCAATTCAAAAGCAGTAGTTTTTGATGTTAAGTTTTTTACACAAAATTTATTTTCCATTCTCTTCGATTAACTTTTCTGGCAATATAAGAAATTTGCAGCTGCTATTTTGAACGGAATCCATTATCAAGTTTTTACCTTAAAGAGTGTTGTTTGCATTGTTAGAAATATGAATATTTTCAGATGAAAATAATAATATAATCAATGTTATTCTTAGCGAAGTCACTGCTTATATTTCAGATGAAAATTTTCAGTAATCACAACAGGAACAGTCTTAGCTTAATACAATACATGTAAACTAATTCTGTTGATCTGAATTCAGATCAAAAGGGAAGATAAGAGGTAGAAGGAAAGAACACTTTTAGCTAAAACTGAAAAGTTTAGAGCTCTCCTACCACGAAATAATATCTACTTTTTCCGTGCAATGCCACGAAAATTTAAGTTCCATTCCATTTTAACTGCTTAGGAAAATATTTTGCAATATTATCAGACATAATATTGTTCTAATCTTAAATTACAGATAAGACTTTTGAAGTGATTTGGCTGTTTACTTTATGAAAAAGCAAACATATTGCAATTATGACGACACCAGCGACATGAATTTTAAATATCTGTGCATGAGTATGAATGTTTCAAACGAAATTTTTCAGAAAGTATTCTTTCATTTCAAATTTCTTATATCTTAGAAAATACTTCTATACTGTTCTCACTTTTTCAATAATTTCTCCCTAAAAAATTTCCAAAAATAAAGGAAAAATCAGGTATAAGAGTAAAGGAAAGGAAAGGAACACACACCGACCCGGATTACCCGAAAGGGTGTAAGGCCCTTAGCGGGACGGTGGGGAATAATAATAATTAAAGAGAAAAAAAGAAGAGAGAGAGAGAGAGACTGCCGTTAGCACGAAAGGGAATAGCCCCCCCACCCCACTCTCCAGGGGCAAGAACAGCTGGCTGGATTTAGGAAGCATAAAAAATATAAAATATTAGCCCATATTTTACAATAACTTAGACAACAAAACACTAAACTATTGCACATACTGCACCCAAAAACAGAGGTGGAATTTAAATACATCTCAGAATAATCCTGAGCAATTACATTATTACAAAATATCAATTTACAATGTGAACCCAGCCAAAATGAAGAAAAATCACAATATTGTGTGGTTGGAGAAAATAAAAAATACAATTTCCGGGGGGGGATTTATAAAAACATTTTTTTTTTTCATTTCAAAAGCACTTTAAAATTCACATAGAAAAACTGAAAAAAAAGCGAACAAATTCAACCCACACAAAGAAACACACAAAAGGGTAGTTTTATAACAACCCCGGACCCCCCAAAACAACACATCACACTCCAAAACAAAATGTCACTGAAATCACACACAAAAAAGTTTTCCAAAAATTAAAAAAAAATCAAGTTAAGAAAATTTAATTTTCTTTAAAAAAATTTAAACACCGAACTTGGGAAAACATCTATAACTATTACAAGGTAAGGAAAAAAATATAATAATAATAATTACTTAGAAATGAGGATCCGGGACTAATGATGCAGGAGATACACAAGCCCAATTTGGCACCCGTTTTAACGTTATTTTTTTCGGCAGAGGGAACCACTGTAGACTCAACTCCCATTTTCTATAAAAAAAAATCTCTCTAAGAAAAATTTCCATGAAAAAAAGTAGTCAAAATTGTTCCCTTTTTTTCAGATGAAAAAAAAAGAAAAGAAAATTCTATTAAAAAAGCCTCAGGAAAATCTTTTTAGAACTAAAACGAAGAGAAAAAAAATGTTAAATAATCAACTTGCACAGTATAAAAAGGAGAACTGGCAGCTACTTGGGCCAATAAAAGCACGCCGATTTAGCCGGACAAGAAGACAATATAAAATAAGCTGGAGATAAAAAGCTTGACCTAGGCAAGAAAATAAAAGCCCATTGAATCAGTCTCGGACCAACTGGTTGCACAAATGTCTGCTAATTTCACAATTTTTTCTCAATTTCCAAAGACACTTCCTGTTTTCTTACAAATTTTTGAATCACGCCTGCCAATGGGCCACTATTCATTCAAATTGGAATCTGTCAGATGGAAATTCATTCAGATTCAGATGGAAATCTTTGGTGTATTGGCACCTGAACACATAGCCTTCAACATCTTCAATGGAACCTCAGGGGCATAAGGAGGAATTTAGTTTTTAAAACCTATTAAGATAATAGGTGAATGGTCCGTGTCCCGACAAGAGGAAAATCAGGTACATGCTAAAAACTAAAAATCTTCTATTCACCTTAGGCACAATAACCCTGGTTCTCCTACCTGATTCAGAGTACCATCCCAGGCCTCTTTCCAATCTTTCATCAAATTCTTTTCAATTTTAAACTTTACACAGGAATACGGGGTTGGGATTTCCAGTTTCTCGCCTTCAGCAGTTGCCAATTCCGCATGGTGATCAGCGAGTCCATTCCCTGGATCGCCGGCATGTGCTTTGACCCAGGTGAGCCCCACCGACACCTTAGCCAAATAAAATTTTTTCTTAATTTTGTTTACTGTCTCAGACCTCAACCTGGCGCTCCGCAGAGCCTTAATGGAAGATTGACTGTCAGTATGGATATTGATCCGAACCCCGTTTTCCCAAGACCAGCAGACATTAAAATCAATCGCGGTCAGCTCGGCCTGCAAAACAGTATTATTTTTTTCCAGTTTAACTTGAAATGTTTTTTGAGGTTTCCCGTTATTTAAAATGCAAACGGAGAGTCCAGTATCATCACCGATCCTTGAGCCATCGGTGTACATCTCATATTGACTGTTTGGTATTGTAGGAACTACAGTTAATAATCTATGCTCGATAGGAACATCAGATAATTTGGTAAAACAGTCCAAATTCTTAGTACCAAATCGCTCCAGGATCTCAGCTAACCTACAGGACCAGGCCTGAAACTTTGGATTTTCTTTCCGTCTTCAAAAATTTTTGTTAAAGGAAGCTCATTTCGTCACTGAATACCTGAGTTTGACATTTTGCTAGTATGCCGGCTTTCCTGATAAAACATTAAAGAACCTAAATAACTAAACTAAAATCTCAAACTTTTATTTAGTCATTATCAAAACTGATGTTAACAAACTTTTCATTTCCCGATGTTACCAATGATACAGGGACAGATGGCTTCGTAGATCACATTCATGACGAAATTATTGAAATTTATGCAAATGGCTTTAATATACTCTCTTAGACGATATAACCTCAACAAATGATCATTTCCCATACGCAAACAGGAATAAGAAACCTCGACGTAATAAGAGAATTAACATTCAGCTGAACATCAAGATTTAATTATTTTGTACAGCAACAGTGACATGTTTAAATTAAATTTTATATTTCTTCTTAAATTTTTTATCAGGGTATTGAACTTATTTCTTGTTTATTATGCTCCCTTAAACTTCCTGGCATTTAAAAGCTATCACTTAGTCATTGTTTCAGCAGCATACAGTATTACCTAAACGTTTTGTTATTACTTTCCTTTACTTTTATACAGTAGCGAATCCAGAATTCGGGTGTGGCTGAGGTCATAAAAAATCTGTATCGTCATGACGAATGTCAAACCTCATGGCTTATGTAAACCAAAACACTTTAACTTTACAGACTTGACTCACCTGACAACAGGAATCATAAAGAACACTACAATACTTTCGATAATTTAATAAAAAATACAACGAAATAACTAGGCGAAAAATGTTTTCGACCGCATCAACGCTACAAGTACAAGTGGAATGACTAGAAAAGTAGGAAATTAGGAATATTTTCGAGCCTGTCAAGACAGAAAGCAATATTGTCACGCTTTTATTATTTTTTTTAAAAAAGGGAAATTAAGAACAAAGAGTTGTAGTGATTTTAAATAAAATCAAGAATTCTGGTTTATCTCTGGGGGGGGGGGGGGGCGGCAGCCCTATAGACCCGCCCTGGATTCGCCACTGCTTTTATAAATCATTATCCAATTGACACCACTGAATTTTACATCATCATCTGAAAACATGATCTGTTTGCCATAAATTGACCACCTCGAAATGTTTGTTTACTAAAAGATGCCCATTTCTAAGTGGACGGATATATCATCGTTACCTTAATCGGCATCGATATCCATCGCAAATTTAGATGATTTAAAGTTTAATTATTTTCCTATGGACCGGCTAGGGGTCGAGATGGTGGAGGTGCGAAACCGACGACGATCCGCGGGCCGCGATAGATCCATCTTGTCTGGCAAGGAGACTCCACCTATCAGGTCGGCAGACATCCAATTTGGAGCTTTCATTAGAATGAGGGGTTAAAGATTTTATGGTTAATTTGGGAGAGACGAGAGAAGGCTTTAAATCCGATGAACGCTAATTTAGCCCGTCCCTTCCTCGCCCCCGCACGCACCTTGACTACCTGTCTGCCCGAAAATCCATTAACCAGCATCCCCGGGCCCCTTCGAAATTCGGGCAGGTGGTTTTCTCCATCGTGCAGCATCCACCGCAAATATTTGAAATAAACGATAAATTGTCCATGACATCATTCGGTAATTGCACGCAATTTCCTTTGCCTCTCTGGGGGGTGGGCAGAAGGGATTGGGCGAGATAGATGAGGCAGGCTTTCGCCAAAAGAGATTGCGTGATGCCGCTTCAAGAAGGTAGGTACATTGGAACAGAAATTGGTCAATAACGGGATATGCTAGGGTAAAAGGGAAGCAAATAGTCAAGCACATTTTTTTTCGCCCTCGGCCAATTCCTCTCCAGCGCCTGGACTTGCTGGTTATGGGTCGGTCTCTCTCCGTCCTTCTCCCTGCGGTGCTCTTTTGATACATAAATGATCAGCGCCGAATGTGCAGAAGGAAGTCTTTTTGTATCAGTGTTTGTTTTGGGGATCGATTACTTGATCTCTTAATTTGTACTGCATTGCGAAGTTTATTTATTAAGAAATGCCCTTCTGGGGCGCATTTGTTCGGATGGACTTTTTCAGCAAAAAAATTTTACTTATTACAGGATGTTTCCAAAAGTCAAGAAACGCTTTTCTAAGAATAAAATGCATATAAAAGCATGAATATTAATCCATTAATGCAAATATTTTTATAGTATGTGTGATAAGTTTCATAAGTCTGATGGTTGAAAGAGATTCCAAAATAGTTTTGTATATCCTAAAACTGATCCTTTGATCTCAACGATGAAACTTAGCACATTTTCTTTAACATGAATAGAATGAAGATATTTTAGGCAATACACAAAATGGATTTCAAGTACTACAAGGAAGAGATTGGGCTTTGCCTTTTCCGGCTTCTGGCGCGTAAGGTCGAATACTCAATTTTGGTATGTTTCGAAGTGGAAATGGAAAGATATTAATGTTGCAGGAAGGTTATGATTTATTTATTGAATGGAATGAAGAGTATTGTAATTTTTTTCAAATCTCTTCTTGCATTTTAATTACTCTAAATTTTGCCAAATTTCAAGTATTCTTGTATTTGGCAATGTAATTATTTTGCATTATATAAGTTAGTTTAAGAATTTTATTTATCGGTGATAAGATTAAGGCCATTATTAAAATTTAGCAAGCACTTGTTTAGGTTTTCCTGAGAAGGCTTGGCCAAATTTATTATGGCAATTTGACCACCCCATCTTCCATTGTCCCATCCGCCCTCACCCACGCCCGGCCCTCATTTTAGTGGTGTTCTTGTTGCTACATAACAATTCCTCTATTTCATTTAGATCTTAAAGTCTGGCCCATCAGAATTCATGTATTTTATCTTAAGAGAGGTAAATTATTAGCACACATTAATATTCGTTCTAATGTAAGTAGCTGCGTTATTACTCTTAGTAGTGAAATTTAGTTACATTGACAAAAAAATATTGAAACTCTTGAAATTCAATTTCAAAGAGTTTATTCTGTAAAGCGTATTCTGAAATCGGATACTAGCTTGAAGCAGGTTTAGAATACTAAAAGGATTTGAAAATATTCTAGTGATTTTACGGTCTTCTTAATACTGTCGCACTCTAATTAGTGAACTCTAAATTTGATGTGTTATTTATTCAATTTTAATAATTTTAAAAGAGTTGCCGGTTTAAATTCTGAATGCTTGAAATAGCTCTTTAATCACGAAAACGGCTTTCTACGTTAAATGATTGCTGAAACTGCCCGAATTGTCATAGGGTTTAATTACGGAAAGAAGAAACATAAAGGCTTTATTGTATTTATTGACAAATATTATCTTTCAAACAAATGTCACAAGCGTTGTAAAAAATGTTGATTAGTTTTATGATGCTCTATCTCAACTAACAACTAGGCATACACGAAGAAAATGTAAATATAATAAGGATATATTTTACCCTGGTTAGTCTAAAACTATCGATCAATTTTTTTCATTATTGTACTCCAGACTTCAGCGAATTTGAAAATCACGGTTCCATAAGTACTCCTGGCCTAAATATTTTAGATTTTAATATGATGGCGATATTCATAATGAAATTGCACAAAGAATGCAATGGTGCTCTGGAAGAAAATTTGTTCATTATTTGTCAAAATGACTGAAAAACGTTAGAAACTAAGCTGCTATATCGAAGGAATACTGCAATAACTGTTAATTAGATTTTAAAGTGGATACTATGTCACGATTTGTTGGACAAGAAAAGATAGAGAATTGCCAGCCAGAAAAGCTGACACACATTGTGATGCACCAAGAAATCGGAACACAATTCTCAAGTTTGACAAAAGTTTTAACTAATTGAAAAGGAATTAATAAACCTGCAGAATAATAGATTCTAATCGAGGAATGTATTGATAGGCAAGGAATAAAAAATATTAGCTTGATATAAGAAATTTATGAAAAAATGTCGTCAAGTTCTAAAGACGAGTTTTTAAGGAAGCCATCATAGAAATAACGCATTTTACTGCAAAACTTTAGTTTTAATATGTACCATTTTGAATCGACATGTAAGGAGTTTTATTCCTTATTAAATATTTTCTTCTAAAGAATTCTTTCCTAACCCTTGCCCCAAAGTAACTATAAAATTCTTGTAAAGTAGCTAGTTCTGATTTTATGAATCTGCCTATCGTTTTCTTGCTAATCTGCTATCGGCTTACTTTGATTGTTTCTGTATTTCGAGTATTTAAATCGTGAAAAAGATGTAGCTTAATTTTTATTTTAATTTTAAGCACTTTGATCAATGTAAGAGTTTCCGTCATTTAACATACTCTTTCGATTGGGACAGCATTGCCTCTACACGAAAATGATTCAAAATCCATTTGGAATAACTCGAGCGCCTATTTTTCATCTGTATTTTTCCCTGCAAGGTATCATTCTCTGTTTATGTATTGATTTCTTGAATTTTTATTTATTTTTTGTCATTCCATTTCGTGTAAATATGAACAAAAAGTATTTTTCAAATATGATGCAGAAATTTCCAAAAATTATATATTATTAATATAATAATAAAATGGTAGGATAATTAATAATATATGAGAAATTTAGGCAAAAAATAAAAGAATTGCGCTGCATTAAACGTAATTTTCCGAATGCGTTCGTATGGGGTTCGAAAGGGATAAAGTATTTACTTGTTGTTTCTAAGACATCAGAATTTAGTTAATCTGGTTGATCTGTAAAACACAAAATACTTATTATTTTTATAGAAATAAACAACATTACTTGGAATATTTATGTCAAAAATTTACAAGAATTGATAGGTATCTCTCCCAGCTTTTATTCAAAACTTAATTTAAAATTAGAAAATCAGATTTAAGAAAGAAACTCATGTTATAAAAAAATTATTTGCTTGTCGATTAAGCGAGATTCTATGTCAAATAAAAAAGCAATAAGAATATTTTCCAGAAGATAGTACAAAGCAACTGGTAATACATTCTTTAAAATCAGTCGAAATAAATACGAAAATGCGACAAAAAACACAGACATTTCAAAGCATCTTCAAGCACTGATAGCAAAAAATATTTATTTCAGATAGTATATAGTATACGGAGACTTGAAATGATTACATTGACTAATCATCATCATCAAAAGTAGACTTTAAGCTTTCTGTTGGGACTGTTGTTTGCAAAAGAAGATAATTCATTTTACAGTCTTAAACTACCTTTAAAAACCTTAACTCATTCTAGTTAAAGAATTACAAGCTCACTTAAGATTTTAATCGATTTATCCTCTGCCTAACTAAAATTTTCTGAAGAATGACATTTCAGAATAAAAGTACTTTTATTTCAAAGAATTCCGATTTTGAAGTTGACAAACTTATCTCCCCCACCCTTATTTCCATTTGGATGAATTCGGACTAAAATGTATGGATCAATATTTAGCTATAAAAACGTTGGTTTGTGAAAATTTAATCGAAAGTTTTCATGCCTACATCATTTTGTGTACTTAGTTCCTTTAGTATTAAAAGTTTTTTCCCAAGACACTATTGTACACATTCATTAAATAATTCATATAAGATAATTAAAACAAAATTAACTAGATGTTTTATGTTTTATTAAATAAAATAAAAAATCCGTCAATACATTTAAAATTACACTTACTTTTGTACAGATAACGAATGCAAATGATTCTAAAACAACCAGAAAACTTATCATGAACACTTTTGGCTCTTCCATACCAAAAGTTGGCCAAGTCCTGCTCTAGTATTTTCGGACAATTACCAAAGTTAGAAACTCAGTTTCACAAGAACATGACTAATTAATTTAGATTAATTAGTCATGTTCTTGTGAAACTGAGTTAAGATTAGTTAATTGAACATATAACTAATTAATTTAGAACGAGTAATCAAAGTTTATATTATGCAATCTTCTTATTACATATCATAATATAATCATAATATTCTCATATAATCTTCGAATTTGCATCCTTGAGGCGAGAACTTACAACAAACCCGAAAGCAGCATCGCACGACTTTGTGAAAATTTTTTATAGGCCTACCACTTATTTCACCAAAAAATTCATTATCACGTCAGTTCCAACAACTCTTTCAGAAGATCTTTTCCCATTATTTTCATCCCGTAGGAAACAGTGTCGAATCTGAGGCACGCACCATCGATCGACGGTTATTAATGCAAACTGCGTGATAATCACAATTAGAACATATTGGCTTAATTGCCCACTCATAATGATTATTGGTGCACCTAAGATCAATGTTTTATTATGCGCCAGCAAAAGCAGGTGTTATTGGAACGAGTGGGGGAAATATTTACCGATATATCTGCAGACTACGAGTTTGCTATTTGTTTATGGATTTAAGCGATATTGTTAATTTATAGTTGTTGTTCGGCACCGGATGTAGCGATGAGTAACCGAAACTCATAATGGTTTGTTAGATTTACACTCATTGCTTTGTTTTAATTTCGATGTGCGAGGATGAAGTTTTAAGTTTACGTCTTTCACAAGATAAATGGAGCCACTTAGCAATCCATTGCATTTAATTTGATTACGCAAACTTTCGTGAAATAAACTTGCATCTTAAGATAGAGAAGTGCTTTAAATTTGCCTGAATGATCTTCTGTTGTTAGAATATCCGAAATGTGTGAATCGCCGCAATGCCTGCAGTAAAGTATAATTAAAATGTAGCGGGAAATTAATTATTCCGCACCTTCTGAGTTGAGGATCATCAAATTGTTTTATTTAGAGCATAAGAGAATTTCGTAATTATAATCTGATTTCGAAGCTATTGCTATATTTTAGGATTTTAATAAATTCTGCATTAACTGCTGTTTGGTTTTTAAAGGTTAATTTTCAAAAGCAGAAACTATCACGTGTGATCTTAAACTTCAGGTTATAGTACTTTTTGGGTTTCATTGATGTCAAATGTTAAAAAATTTTAATTTTTAAATTCGGAATTCATGATTTCGGTTTAAATGGTTCTACTAAATTTACGAATGTTTTTTGATTTGATATAAATGAATAATTTTACTTACGTTACCAACGTGTTTATTTTGTTTCAATCCGTTTAACTAATACTGCATTTTCAAGTTATAGAAGAAATATTGGTAATTATTGCGGCTATTTAATTAGAGTCTCTGTCAGATGAAGAGAACAATAACTTAATAAACTTAATTAACCACATTCCCACTACACAAGCGTGTGGATATTTGACCCACCACGTCAGCTTTAACATCCATTAGGTCGGTGAAATCAGGTTTCAAAGCTAATATCACTCCTTAACCAAGTTATCGCGTCCCGAGGTTGCTCCATTTTGTGGTTGCTAAAGGTTCTTTGTTATCACGTTGCTAAAGGTTCTTTGTTATCACAAAGCGAATAACTTTGGTGCATTGTTCACGTGGCTTTATTGTCTAACTGCAGGAAAGTACAGTACTTAAAGTAAGATCTGTGCAAGAATTACAGCTAATAAACAGAAAACTATTTATGTTGCTTGCAGCAGAATAATAATGTTATACAATGCTTTCATTAGAAGCCAGTGACAATAAATTTGTTGTAATGTTGAAAAGTGTTTTTATGGAAAGGCCGGGACATCAGCTACGGCACTCTTAACAAGAAAAACTTCACAAATTCAACTGGCCATCACCGCTCAGATTGTCGAGAAGATGATACTATCAAACTTGCTACCTTCCTGGATTGGACGTTGTACCAGAAACAAAGTAGTACTACAAGGCACAAACAACTACATATATAAATAAATTTTCGTTGTTTCATCGAATTCGATATAGATTAATTAACAAATAAATTAATCTTTTTATCATCGACGACGTGTAATCATCCAGAGATATGACGTCGCAGCCACCATGTAGCCTTCTAATTTTATATTGTTTTATTCTTTGCTGAAATGTCACAGCAAGAGTTTTCCTCTTGCGAGAAGTTTTGAATTTAGTGCAATGGGCCTAACGTAAATCACATAGAGGAGAGTGAGGTGAAACGGGATATTTTTTTTTTTTGGGGGTAAAACGGGATACTTTGATTTTGGCGTTATTAATTCTTCTTTCTAGTGGACAAATACTGAATTATTCTCCACTAGGGAAGAAAAAAAAATGGTCATATTTTTCATTTTGTTGTTTGCTAAATTCACTTCGTCTGTGAAGGTTTATTTGTTTTATGACGCCACCTCTCCAATGTTCGCATGATTTTAAAATATCCTAACTTAAAAATCATTACACTTTTAAAAACAATTTTTAGTCCAGCTTATTATACGTTTACTAAGAATTTATACCCTATCAAAGAATAAGGATTTACTCCAATAATTGCGGTGTTCTATTTCGTTTCTTATGATCTCTGCACTCTGGGTAAAACGGGATACTAGGGGTAAGGTATGGATACCCGACAGAAGAGGATTTTCTTAGGTTGTGAGATAGTTGGTAATGTGTGAGGGCCATTCCTATTTGACCTTTGCGTCAAATGATCTGATGAAAAGCATTTCCAACAGTTAGAAGAAAAAGAAAATTGAAAATGAAAAAATAATGCTATTAAAGAAGAGAAAATTGTTTTTGGTGACTCAAAAAACAGAAAAAGCAAACATCAAAATAGAACAATCAAAAAGAGAAGAATGTGAAAAACCAATACTGCAAAGCCGTCTTATCAAAATACCTAAATGAGTCCACTAAATCTGCAGTGGAACGGAGAATAAAGACAACTACGTTATGTGACTTATTACTATTCTTAAACTAATTGTTTATTCTTAAATTGTCAATTACAGTAACTATTGTCAAATCTTAAAACATTGTCATTATTCTTAAATTGTTAACTATTGTAACTATTCCTAAATCTTAAAAAAAACTGTCTTTATTCTTAAATTGTCAACTATTGTAATTAACGTTAAATTTTAAAAAAACTCGTCTTTTTTTCTTTAATTGTCAACTATTATAACTATTGTTAAATCTTAGAAAATTGTTTTATTCTTAAATTGTCATATAAAATTAAAAATATGCTACTTTCCACTAAAAAACTAGTTTTCCCTAATTTCCCATAGAGTTAACATGTGTATCCCGTCCCGTTTTATCCCACTAGTTGCGTAAAACGGGATACTTTGATTTTTCTACCAAAAAATCATTAATAAAAAAATCAATGAAACTGTGACTTTCCTTGAAAGATATATTAAACTCTGATAAATAAAGAATATTTTAGTAAAATCTGACATGCTTTATGTCGAATACTTTAGCTCCACTAGGCCTTCAAACCTTAGGTATCCCGTTTTACCCCACTTTCCCCTATCTGGATGAATTGTACCCGTCATGAAGTAGGAAAATATGTACATATGTCGAAACGACAAAACATGAAACATGCGATAAATAGCATCAATTAATTATAGATTTTATAATTTTTTAATGCTGCTACTGTTCTTGCAAACATGATTTCATTAATTTTATTTTTAGTTGAATTAATTTGATAATTGATCTCTAACCAGAATAAATTCTGAGTAGTTATACGGATTGAATTATTTTGGGTGTATCTGAAATTATTTAAAATTTTTCATTAAACCTATTAGGTTGGATAAACTAGTATAAACAGAAAATCGCTTGGTTAAAATGGTTCAACTTCTTGTATCAGATAAAAAAATATTAAAAATGTTTCTGTTAATTATTTTGAGCACTGCACTTGCTTAATTGTAACCATCATGCCAACTACTTGATGAGTATGCATGCAACTAAATTGTTGGAAGTTGTTTCTTGCCTTATCAGTGAAATTTTAAACCATTTTTTGCGTCTATAAAATATTTCCTAATTATATAGATTCTTGCAATCATAAATACCGGTATGTTTCAAAATTTAATTTTCTTTTACAGCAATTTTAATTTATTTTACAAGCTTTTATTTAATTTAAATTGTTTCCTTTTAAAAATGGAGTTTTGTAATAGATTTTTCTCTTATATCTTGATATGCTAGAGTTTTGAATTCTTTTCTTCGCTTTCTTTTGAACGTGTTTCTTTCAAATTCTTCTGAACGTGTTTCTTTCAAGTTCTTTTGAACGTGTTTCGTTCAAGTTCTTTTGAACGTGTCTATTTCAAGTTCTTTTGAACGTGTTTCTTTCAAGTTCTTTTGAACATGTGTTTCCGATGTCAGTGCAATATTTTAATGCGTTTAGTACTTAATTATCAATTAATCGATTGGTTTAAATTAATTTTTGATTCCATATGCATAATGCCATCTGGTAGCAAAATTCAAAATTAATTGATTTTATGTTTCCGTAATATTTATAATAATGAATATGAAAGATAGATATTAATGATTTAAAGGCAGAAAGCAATAAAAATAAAAATACGTTTAAGAGCAAGTTATTTCTTGTGTTCTAAAAAATATCGAATAATTTTTTTAAACAAAAATATGAAGATCAAAGCAAAATGGCAAAAACTTGAAGAGCTAAAAACAATATTATAAAAAAAGTTAGCTGCAGTGAACAACATAAGGAAGAAAATGTTCAAACATTCACTAAAAATTAAAATATATTACAAATATTACATATTTCAAACATCTTAAGAATTTCTATCAGAGCCTTATGCTTTTACGATTTTTTGACGTACTTATTTTTGATAAAAAAATTATATTTGACTTTTAAATACACTTATAAAGCATGCATTTTTAAATTTTTATTTTTATTAATCTGATTTTATCTAGTTAAGTGTTGTTCAATCAAAATAAGCAATACTTTTATTAGCACTCAATTATATGCCGGCTATTATTTGTTTAGAAAAAAAATTCACTGACTGCCCAATATAAACTGGTATCATCATCCTTAATCCTTCACTTTCCGATTAATTCTAAAAATTCCATTCTTAAAACCGTTCTACATTCTGAAGATACAATGTAATAACATTCTTTTTTTCATCATCTTTATAAGCAAACATTTTTACAATTGGCTCTACGCCTAACAACCTCATCATATTTTGAAGCTTTCCTAATTTTCTAGAAATAAAACAAACGATCCAGAAAAGCCGAAATCATAAAAATAGATTGGCAACGCACTGTAAGATGTGAGAGGAACTCACATTCCATAGACAAGTCAATAAACATTCCAATGGTCTCCCAATTTGCTTTTCGTGACTAATATCCCCAGAATTGTATTGCTTTATCGTTGTTTTGTCGTAAACGATTTATGGACGATTCAAATATTCATCTGCATCGAATGGTATTTTGCAAATCACGCGATGCCTCGCGCATAAGAACTATGTCTTGATTCTGGAGGATGACAGCGCAGAAATGGGAGGAATGCACCGCCAAGCTTCCCATCCGATTTTATGTTCCTTCATTATTAATGGGACTTTGCTTTAATAGGCAGTGCCGTTGTTTTAAGAGCCTTGCAGTGCTCGAAGAATAATGCACCCAAGTAGGAAGTGATTCATTGTGTTTTGCTTTTGAAGTGCTCTTTATTTAGATGGGATTCTTAAATTGATGTTTTGCCTTAAGATTGAATGGGAAATTACGAAATAATTTTGAGGAGTTTTAGAACTGCAGATGTTGGGCCCTTTCCGTCGCATTCGAATGAATCGAAAATTTGTGTCCTTCCGATTTCTTATAAAATAGTTTTTAAGCTAGCAGCATAACTCTAATTGAGGAGCAAACATTCAAACCATGCTTTCTCCTTCAGATACAATTTTTCAGGAAACAGTAAACAAGCTCTGCAGGTAATACTTTTTGATTGAAACCTCAATTTTCTAAGTAGGTTTATAATGGGATAAAACTTGTTTCAGTTGAAAATAATAGTATACAGTTGTACTATTTAATGTTGAGTTCAAAGAAAAATCACTAACTCATTTTTTCTTTTTTTGGAGAAAACACGGTTTGAATGTTTGCTCTTCAATTGCTTTCTCGTGTACGAAAAAGAAAGAGAGAGTATTGTAAAGAGAAAGTATTGTAATCGTCAAAAAATTCGAACTCGAGATTTTGACGAATCGCCACGTTTCAGGCCTCCCTGAGTCCGAAAAACACAATTTTGGAATTATGTTTGCCTTTGTGTCTGTGAACACGATAACTCGAAAACTATTAGAGCTACGGGGATGAAATATGGTATGTGATCTTCACATATAATTTTTAGGTCAAATCAAATTTTGGACAAAATCCATCTGTCTGTCCGCCAGTTCGCGTTCATGTGAACACTATAACTCAAAAACTTGAATAGGTACATGGATAAAATTTGGTACACAGTTTTATCATCAGGAATGTAGGTCCGTATCACATTTTGGGCCAAATCCGTCAAAGGGTTGACTGTCTGTAGGTCTGTATAATCGCATACTTCTAAACATTATAACTCGTAAACCCTACGGCTTTGATGAATATAATTTGATATGAGGCCTGCTAACATTAATTGTACATCCTTGCCCAATTTTCATTTCAATCGGTCGAAAAAAAGTTGTTCAAATCGCCTATTTGTCTTTTCTGATCACACAATGACACGAGGTCATTATTGTGTAATTGCGCGATTCACTTGCGCTAATCCTTTCCGCTTCTACACACGCCTTTCGCCTCCAAGCTTAAGATTCCCAAGCTTTTTTTCCCACTGCATTAGGGATGCTTGTTCGTTTTAATGCCTTTTAGCTTATTTTTTCGCCACATGTGTTAGCAGTATACTAGAAAGTTTAGAGGAGACCACTCCCGCTGATTTTAATTAGCTGGGAGAAATGGAGACTATTCATGCTACTTCGCGGTCATGATAAAAGTAACTGAACATGTCATCGAAACTTGTAACTAAATGTTTCATCGCATTATACATTACGCACCTGCTTGTAATCTAACAAACTACACTGCATTTGAAATGTTTATATTTCAGACAAATTAAGCAAATTTATACAAAATAATAATGAAATAAATTTGAGTGAAATAAGTTTTGTGAAATCAACCATATATAACGAACCAGTTATCTATTAAAGTAAAAAAACACAAATAATTCTACTTTGAGAACTAATAAAAATAATTAAGTTCTAATGCAAAAGTAGAATTATATTGTTAAAAATATAAAGCAAAGCAAAAAAATAAATAAATAAAACAGCAAAATAATTGTTCTTAACGTTATGAGCTGAAATGAAATCAATTCCTGTGAAGCCACAGTCATAATTATGGCAAACATAACTTTTCATGTCATTTGAATCACTAAACGTAAAAAGCGTCAAGCATTGATATTGATTTTGTCCACGCGCATTATGAAATTCTTTCAGATATTTACTCCTATATTTGCACAAACAATAACGTTAGGAGAACAAAAAAGAATTTGATTACCTTCTGAAGGTATTTTAATAGTTTTATTTCGAATGAACAAAAATAAGTATTGGACTTTTTAATTTGTTATTATTTTGTCTTCCATTGATGGCAGCAATATGTATTATTATTTTTTTAGATAGTCATGCCAAGTTTCTAAATTGCATACATCATTATTTCTTCTCGCTTTTTTTGTAAGATGTATCTTAGAACAAGAGTGAACTGTGTCAAGAAAGAAACTCCCTTTTACAGGGATTATTTCAGATAAAGTATCACATAGGTAACATGACACAAGAATTATCTATTTAGGGTCTTGTATTCCGAATTAGAAGAAAAGAAATATCAGTTGATTCGTGGAAAAAGATTATTTTTAATTGTGTACTAATGGTTTAAAAATTTTCGGAGTAGCGAATGTAGCAATAGTTACTTTCGAATCCCCGGAGAAGCTATGTTTAAGACGTATGTCTATGTCTAAGACGTATGTCTTAGACATAGCTTCTCCCATTTTTTTATAGTAACAATGATGTATATGTAGCTGCAACGAAACTTAACTGATTTGTAACTAGGAAATTTAAATTCATTTTTAATAATATTTAGAATGAAAAGTGTAGAATCAGAAGTGTTGTAATACAATGTAGCAGAACCTGTCAAAAGAAAAAATTATTAAGTTCAATGAATTGAAGTATGCGTTTAGCATGCTCAGTAAGAAAAACTGAGCATAAAAATGTATTATCAATTCAGTTAAACAATCTACTCATCAATTCTTTCTTTTCTTAAACTCAGACGACTCTTTAATCTAGATACGGATGAAAAAATATATTCGAAACGTTATTCATAAATAAATGTGTTTTGCGGTCATCCATCAAAGATTACAAGACATTTTGTCAGTAGTTTTCGATTTCACTTGACAGTTATCTCATTATTTATGACTGTATGGAATGTAGTTTCGAAATAAAATTTTGAAGTTTCAGGTTATTTATTTCCTGAAATATGAGTTCCTGTAACATATTTATTCAGTTTATTTAAGCAGAGTTTTAAACTATGTTATCCAATATTTTGTGTTGCAATTTTTTTTTCGTCTGGAGTTTTCAATAAAACAATGTAAATCATCCTGCATTCTGTTTTTTAAAAAAAGTACTTAGTAAGCCGTTTATGATTATTTTTTTAATCAACTCTATTTTAGTTAGCTATGAAAGTTACTGGATTTAATTAACAGCAGTTACACTTGAATTTTCTTCTGAAAAAATTTGCTAATACGATATTTTATTATATTTTCTAAAACTCAACAACTTTGTGTCAAAGTTGAAAAAATTTGAGTTTACCTCAATGACAGCTGTCAAATACGGATTATTTTCTGTGATGGCCCCTAGTGACGAAATTTCAGGAAATCTTTAAAAACCTTCTGATTACATATTTTTTTAAAATCACTATTTAGTTGCAATGTTTGCAAACACGTTCAAATACCGAGCGAGTTTTTATTTTTACGCAAAGCTTTATTAGTATAATATGATCCAACGCTATAAAAGTACTAAGTGAACACAATAGCCTGTGAAAGTCGCAGGATGCAGCAGAAAATAGATAACATTTCCGCAGATCCATGATAGATATTTCATTTACATAAATTCTGAAATAAATGCCGAAAAGAATGCTTTTGTTTTGGTTTTCATCATGAAGTATGTTCCAAAGAGTACTCAATTGAGGCTTGCGAACTGGAATGGTTTAGCTGACAAATTTTTCCAACTGATTTGGGTACAATATTGAAGTGGAAATAATGCCTTCTTTATACTCCAGTGTCAACTAAAAGAACCTCAACTGCCTTATATACAGGGTGCCCACTAAAGTCCCTTACCACCCTTTTAACTACGGAATGGCTGCGGCTATCTTCATAAGAGTGGTGTCTAGGTATGGTAAAGTGACTATGCGCTACTGGATGAAACCACTTACAGCGCCACCTGGTGAAAACGGTGGAGTTAGGGTTATTATCTCGAAAACGGTACAAGATAGAGGAAAAATATGAATTACAAAATCGTTAAAACATTATCGATTTAGTACAAAAAGACACCTTGTTGTTATGAATGCTAAAAACAGAACGCTTAAAATGCACATTTGTTTGTTTGCGGCTTCCGAAACTGTGACGTCACGAAAATTGAACGAAAGGAGAAAAGATTATCTTTCGGTCGAAAAACGTGCCCCAACGTGGCACAGGGGTATCGCTTGTAATTTATAATCAATCTTGTGATAACTAGTTGTTTTTTTCTTTCTAAGAATGTTTTGTCACAGTAGGAAATCACGAACAAACAAATACGTGTTTTAAGCGTTCTGTTTTAAGCATTTACGTCCACAAGGTGTCTTTTTGTACTAAATCGATGATGCTCTACAACTTTGTAGTTCATTTTTTTCCACTATCTCCTACCAATTTAAAGATAATAACGCTAACTCCACCGTTTTCCACCTGGTGGCGCTGTAAGCGGTTTCATCCAGTAGCGCATAGTCACTATACCATACCTAGACATATGTTGTGAAGAGTCGTCTACCCCACACCACCCTACATTTTCGAACGAAATTTGAAAAAACACTTCTCCCCTGTACTTTGTCTATTCGAAAATCTTGTAGAAATTTCCCAGCCCCAACCACCAGACCTATTTCGACAATTTGTTTTTATCTCACATGGAAGCTTATGATGTATGGATATGCCATCAAGGGTCGCATGCTCCCCCCCATCCCCCCATTTACGAAAGAAATCGAAAAAACATTTCTCCACCATACATTCTCTATATGTTTTTCGATTTCGTTCGAAAATGGGGGGGGGATGGGGGGCATGCGACCCTTGATGGCATATCTAGACGTCATAATATTTCATATTAAATAAAAATTGTCGACATCCGTCGGTTGGTTGTGGCTGGCGAACTGTCTAAAGGTTTTTCCCTATAGAGAATGTATAGTGGATACATTTCTTTTCGATTTCGTTCGAAAATGGGGGTGGTGGGGTGCAGACGACCCTTGATGACGTATCTAGACGCCTTAAATTTTCATATGAAATAAAAATTATCGAAATCCATCGAGTGTTTGGGGCTGGCGAACTGTCTGAAGGTTTTACCATATTATTTTAAATATATAGATGACTAAAGCGTGTAAAGATGGCGTAATAAATATAAAGAAATAAATCATGGGCTCAGTTTTCTTATTGAGATTGCGTATTTAGTTCTTAGTATAGTCGATTCATGTTTACTTGATATAAATGAAATCGGCCGCTCCGATGTAATTTGAAATCCTTTACGCAATTTGCAGGAGGAAAAATGACGCGATATTATAGCAAAGCTGTAGTAGATATTGTTCATTTAGATCACTTGCCTGTCCATATTTACTATATGTTCCTGGCATCACGTGATTTCATTCAAATCATTAATTTTTCAACAAATATGTACCAAAATGCATTGATTGCCAAAACTTTACGATTCAGATTGAATTATTGCTCTTAAATAATTCAAATAGACATGCTGAGTCATTTCCACTGTTGAAGTGTTGATTTTTAATTCAACTTTTTGTTAAAAAATAATTTGAATCTCCCAGAATTCTAAAAGTGATTTATGCAAATGAAATAGGATCATTATTTCTTACGTTCTTCATAAAATTTTAATTCTCAACAGACATTACATTGAAATTCGATGAATAAATATTTAAATTTCTATCATGGATAGAATGATGTTATCCATAATGGATAAAAATCTCATTTAGTTTGCCAACACGAACATTCGAAAATTAACTGCATTTCACTGAAGACGATAAATTGAAATTATTTTATGGATCCATTATTCAAAAACAATATTTTGAAAATATTCTAATACCATTACAGTAGAATAAGTGGAAACATTAATGATCTTTTTCCGCCCAAGTTAAACTTTGAGACTGAATAACTTCTTCTAGGTTAATTATAAGGAAATGTTATTTAAAAAATAAATAAAAAATAGAACAAAAGTCGGAAGTTATATTTTTTAAAGCAGCTAGTACGTTAGAGAGTTAATTTTAGTTTGAAGGATAGAAGCATATTTATTAGTATATCAAATTCAACTAAATTTATTAATTAATTTATTCAAGAGTATTGGCTACCGTAAAATGGGGTTACTTTGCATTCGTGGAAGTAACTTTGTACCAGTATAACATTTTTGCTGAAAAGTGAAATAGAGACCAACTGATAAGGGGTACGAAATTGAGATATTTTTTTCTAGTTTCTTAGCCACACTTACTAGTCAATTCATTCTTTAAAC
>BGPR01006208.1:46351-58265 GCA_013235015.1 Araneus ventricosus | reverse complement strand
ACGTATATAACAATCATACAGGAAATTACAAACGTATATAACAATCAGACAGGAAATTATAAGCGTATATAACAATCATACAGGAAATTACAAGCGTATATAACAATCATACGGTCAGATAAAGAATATCTAGTAAAGACAGTACAACATTTATGAAGGCAAATGCATTTAAATATGAAAGAAAGTAAACCTACCTTTCATTTTGTTGCATTGATAACCAATTATATTTGCTAGTTAAGTTGTAATTATTTTTTTTCTGACATGGAGTAACTTTGTATTGAGGAAGAGGGTTTCATGGCAGCATTGAAATTTGCGGGAAAGAGCAACTCCAGTTGGTTTTCGAATTTATTTTTGTATTAAATAATAATAAAAGAAATGCTTGCTATATGCATTACTTTCCAGAGACTCTACAAGCTTGCTTTAACGCCATTTCACAAAGTTAGTGAACTCTTAAAGAGGCAGAAACTTTTTTCGGTACCCCAAGCGAAGAGTTTGTTATCAAAGAAAGCTACTTTATGAGGAAACCAGGAAATCGACTGGTTTTCAGTAGTGACTTTGAGTTCAGTGACTTTGGTTTTCTTGCAAATAATGCAGACCGTAAAATGATAATATTACGTATCTAACTACGAAAGTGCGATAATGGAAACATACAGGGTGTCCACTAAAGTCCCTTACCACCCTTTTAACTACTGAATGGCTGCAGCTATCTTCATAAGAGTGGTGTCTAGGATGGTGAAGTGACTATGCGCTACTGGATGAAACCACTTACAGCGCCACCTGGTGGAAAACGGTGGAGTTAGCATTATTATCTCTAAAGCGGTACGAGATAGAGGAAAAAAGTGAATTACAAAATTGTAGAGCATCATAGATTTAGTACAAAAAGATACCTTGTGGTCATGAATACTAAAAACAGAACGCTTAAAACCCAAATTTGTTTCTTTGCGGCTTCCGAAACTGTGACGTCACGAAACTTGAACAAAAGGAGAAAAGATTATCTTTCGGACGAAAAACGAGCCCCCAACATGAGGCAGTGGTATCGCTTGTAATTTATAATCAATCTTGTGATAACTAGTTGATTTTTTTCTTTCTAAGAATGTTTTGCCACTTGTCACAGTAGGAAATCGCGAACAAACAAATACCTGTTTTAAGCGTTCTGTTCTAAGCATATCCACAAGGTGTCTTTCTGTACTAAATCGATGATGCTCTACAACTTTGTAGTTCGCTTTTTTCCTCTATCTCGTATCATTTCAGATGTAATAACGCTAACTCCACCATTTTCCACCAGCTAGCGCTGTTAGTGGTTTCATCCAATAGCGCAGAGTCACTTTACCATATCTAGACACCAATCTTATGAAGATAGCTGCAGCCATTCGGTTGTTAAAAGGATGGTAAGGGACTTTAGTGGGTATATTTAGTTAGTATATTTACCCTGTATAATGATAATACACCTAACAATGACCGAATAAAAGGATTTCTAAAACGCCATCCTAGTTTGACTTGATACAATGGCGTATAAATATTTATTATAATCAGATAATATACAATATATTTTTCCTGTATTATTTCCACCCAGGAAATATGTCTAACATTGCACATAGTGAGTTCGTTATCGAAATATATTGAGAAAAAAACTAATACAAAGGGTTAATTTTGCACCAAAATTTCGGAAAAATATAATTTATTATGAAATTATTGTTTGATTCAAATTTTATTACGAAACGCTTCTCTAGCAACACCCAACGAGTGAAAAATCAGGAAAGCCTTTTTTCCTTAGGGAAGTGCATGCAACAAATCTCGAAATTTCTTTTGAAATCCTAAAAATCGGTGCAAAGTAAACCCGTTTTACGGTATCTATTTTTACATTCATATTGACTTAAGATCAGCAATTAAAATCTTTATTTCAAGAATTATCTACTATCAGTGCGGTTATTATAGACCCAATAAACTATTGGACTGTATTAAATTCCATCTTGATTAAATTTATCAGAAGAAAACATTTTAAAATATTTGCGACTTTGAAAATGTAGCCTGAGAACCAAGGGTTGGTCTATGCGCATGGTTTTTAAGAACAAAAAGAGCCCTCTAGTATAATGTCATGTACATTTAAAAGATTTATGGAATAAGTACACTGTAAAAAATATCCGTTTTTTTCCCGGACTTTTTCCGTATATTTGACGGTTTAAAGCTGTTTTGTTAACAAAACGGTTTTTCACCGTTTTCCGCTCCAGCCATAAACGGTTTAAAACCGTCAGTTCAAATTCTATTTTTCGTCATACGGTATTGCTTTCAGTACAATAACTTTCCCTTTTCTTAAATGTAATTTTATTGCATTCATTTCATGTTTTTAATAGGGTTCCATCTCCGCTGTTGTTTACACATGTTGCAGTAACCTGTTGTCACTCATGAAGGCTAACCTTAAAACACGAGTTCTGGCAATAGTTGATTTTTACACCACTAGGTGGCGCCACTAGAGCTATAGTGACTTTAAAGCTCAAATAGATTATTTTTACTTCATTTTATGAAGTCTCCGGTGGTCTAGTGGTTAGAGCGACTGCCTTTTATTTCTAAGAACGCGGTTTCGATCCCCGGCTCAGAGGAAGTTTTGTCACCATCTTGCATCGAAATCGTCCAAGTAAGTTCAATTAAAAATTATATTAATTAAACTAATTGAAATTAATAATTAAGCCTTGATTAATTAATATTCCTAATTGATAATACACATCAGCACATTTCAACTCAACTCGAACAGAAGGAGAAAAACACTTCGATGACTTAATTTTTACGGAGAAAACTTGATTTCATACGGTAAAAAACCGTTGTGACTACGGATTTACTTCGTAACTTTTACGGGAAAAACTTGTTCCTGTATGGTAAAAAACCGTTGTGCCTACGGATTTACTTCGTAACTTTTACGGTTTTGCACAACCAACCCAGCTGCCAGTTTAAAACCGTAAATTTTACGGGATTTTTTTTACAGTGTAACGATACTAAAATTTAGATGTTAAATAATTATGCGTTTAGAATAACTTATTTGATTATTTTTATGCAGAGTTGTGTTTTAGGGGCTGAAATATCTGTGTTAGCACACTCATTTCCACAAAAGAATCACCGTGTACGCACAGTAAAGCCGGCTATTCAATTGAAGTATAGCCATGTCATTTGTCCTAAGCCCGTTTTTGTTTTCCCACCCATTTTTAATCGAAAAATACAGGCACGCCATTCACTTGTATTAAAAAGGACGCTAACTCTGAACGAAGGTAGGGGGAGCAATCTTCTTTCCCTCTCTACAGCTGCTTGTCAATCGCTCTTCGATTTTCCCCAGTTATCAGATTTTAATTTACGCTACCCTCGAAACGAGACTTTATTCTACGCAAGGCCAACAGATTTTAATTTATGCTACCCTCGAAACGAGGCTTCAGTCTACGCAAGGCATTGTTCTTTTCGGTAGCCTTTTTCAGGGCGCCTCTGATTTTTCGTTCCGATTTCAGTCCAGAAGGAATTCTAACCATGGCAAACAGTTTGGCTGATTTCCATAGATTTTTATCGCTTTTTCCTTCTCGCGTTCAAAAATATGCAGTTTGTCTGTGAAGGGAATGACCGGCATTATTATTTCGGCTTAACGTAAAATAAATCTGTCGGGGTGGTAATCTATCTACGTGGTATGGAAATTTGCTGAGGAAGAAGGTGATGACTTGTTCTCGTCATCCGACTACGGCTTTCATGTTTGTTGTTAACCCAATTAACTTTTGCATAGCTTAAAGTTTGGCCAGGAATGGCTCTTGCGGCATTAAACCCCACACAACCAAACAGCCATAGCTTAAAAATGGATACATAAAGCTAATGCATAAACCATTTTGTATGATTTTTTCGTCTATCTCTAAATAAGGCGGGAAATATGGTCATCATAATTATAGTGAAATTGGAATTTGCCACCATAACACTGGATTTTACGTCCTTGCCTTCCGATATTTAGTGTTTTTTCGCTACTAGCTGTTGCAGAAGCATTATAAATTTTATAAAATTTCCGAATGCAAAACAGTGAACCATAACAAAAGGAAAATAATAATAATAAAATGATATAAAAAAATAAAAATGCGTGCACTTTTTGATAAATATTTATATCTTGCATTTTAAAATAAATCACAGGTTGACGAGTTTTCAAAATATATGTATGCATAAACCTCTCTGATTTCCCATTTTTGTGTTCCTGCAATTTTATACGGCTGGTTCAACAAATGAAACAATGCACATCCAGAAAAAATTCTTTGTTATTTCTATATTGTTTATGTAAGTAGAAAAATTCGTCACTGAAATCTCACAACTATATGTCTGTTTCTCTGCTTTTTTATTATAAGCTTTTATTCAACTTGGGTGTATTATCCAGAAATCTTGAGATCGATTTCTTACCCCCTTTCAATCGAGCTACAGCTTTAAAATTTAGCACAGTGGTGGGTTTCCGGAGACAATACAATATTATGGGAAAAAATTGCAATCTGTACCTATTTTAAACCTAAAAAAATTATATTAAAATTCTAAACCTATATTTGGGTGATAAAGTTTGGACGGTGGTAGCCTCACGTTACGCAGAGTTGTAACAACACCACTAGACGACACAAAATAGAAGGGGGGCGTGGCCTGTGGATCATCCCCATTTCTGAGCGGCTTGAGGGTCAAAGGTGAGATCGGGGAGGTGAGTCTTGTTTCGTCTCTCGGTCTGTGTCGCACTTTTTTCAAATTCGTAATATGTAATATTTATAAATAATTTTTAATATGTGTTTTATATTAGAGAATTCGGTAATTGAATTTGGTTTACTAAGCCTAACATGTCGTGTGTGTTCGTGTCAGCCGTCACTGAAAAGTAGAAGATAAAAAAATAACGTATAAGCTTTTATTCATGCGAAAAAATGAACGCAAAAGTTGAAAATAATTTTTCTGACTACAATAAAATGCATGGTTCGAAAAAAGGCGTGGGCGCCTTTACCTTTTAGGAATATTTCATTTGTTTAAGGAAATATACACAAAATATAAGGAGCTATATAAGGCGCCCACGCTTTTATTCGAACCATGCATTTTATTGTAATCAGAAAAATTATTTTCAACTTTTACGTTCATTTTTTCGCATGAATAAAAGCATATACCTTAAAAAAAATTTTATTTATTTTTCAGAGTTCAGTTTAGTTGTACTGCATTATGCAAGTGTCTGCTAATAAAAGTAGTATACCATGACAAAATAGAGCGGCCGCAGTGGCCTAGTGGTAAGGTCTCGGCCTTGGAGTCGGAGGCTTCCAAGTTCAAAACCCGATTTCACCGAAGATCCGCCGTGTATGGGGCCCACCGCACGCCAAATCATACGCAGTGGCCAATCGCCCCCCCCCCCCCCAGCGTGGCGAAGAAGCCTGGAGAGGGCTATGCCAGCTGAGGTGTCGGCGTCGTCGTCGTCATTTGATCGAGGTTCAAAATTACGAGATCCGTCCCAAAATAGCGCTCGTGTTGCTTCAAAACGGGACGTTAATATAACTAAATTAAAGCATGGTAAAGTAAAACAAATTTCAACGAAATATGCACGATGTGCGCTAAATTTTGTCTTTTTGACTCAATTAAGGTATTTAATATTTTCCTTACTACGCTAGAAGAGCCTTGTAACGTAAGTTTTAAAATTTAATTTCCCTCTTGGAGAAAATTTATTGTTCGGACGTGCTAATTTAGGACCCTATTTTATGCCTAATTATTGTTCTCCTTGACTGTGATATTGCTTTCAATTTCAGATTTATCTATAGCCATCTTAACTATGGTTAAGATGGCTATTCTATTATATGTTTTATGTACGCCCACGCCAAGCTCATTACATATAGAATGCCCATTGAACATAGGACTCAAATTATAAGCATAACAACCAGTAACTAAAATTTTTTTACATCAGTCATCAATTTAAAATACGAATAATAAAAAAAAAATGCCAACATGAAATATACTGGATACCCCTCCCTACATTATGAAGTTGGTTGCAATATTGTACCCACCCGTCTGAAGATTTTAACCCTCTAAACTTTTTGCACATATTTTTCCGTTTTACATCTTCAATTCAAAAGCATATAATTGATGTTTATGTGTATAATTTCTTAAACTGCTATGGATAAAATATTCTTAAAATTTATGAGACTTGATTGAATGCAATAAAGATCCAATTATTCACTTGAAAAGCAAATTTTTTAAACTTTAACTCTTTGAACCCGAGGCGACTTTTTTCTTCTAGCTCCTTTAAAACCGGGACCTATTGGGAGGAAGCGACATGAACTTCACTCTCACAACCTGGGTGGTCATTTACCACCTCCACCCCCTGCTATAACCTTCCCTTAAGGCGCAAGGAAATGGGCTGCGGTTTGCAAGGATAATTGGACCCCCTACCTCGCTTATCTTCTAAGCGATCTCAGAACCTCACCTCAAAAGAAGCCAACCGCCTCAGACCGGCCTTCTTCGCTGTCGAAGGGAAATTCTTAGACCGCCCGGGACCGCCTCGCTCGGTGTCAGAGGGTTAAAGCAAGTTGATCAAAATAGCTAACCACTCAGAGGGGTAAAAATGCATCTCTGAACAAATATTGATCATCCCACAAGAAGCGTTTTGTCCAAAATTAACGTGTGAACCGGAATAAATGTAAATTTTTACCTAAATGAACGCATTTGATTTAGGCTTATTCCTAAGAAACAAAAAAATCTCTTTTCTGCTAGTATTTTTATTATTTATGTTGCGCATGAAAATAGCTAAACCAACTAGAAATGTCTCACCAAAACTAGTTTTTAGGAAAGTAAGTGATTAACACATTAATTTGAAAAGGTATCGTGCTAATATCGTGCTATAAGAGACGATTTTCTTCTTAAATTACACAATATTGGCATATGACAATAAAACAAATTTAATAAGCATCTGTTTATAATTACATTAAGGAATAGTTCAAAGTTAATGAATGAAATATTAAAAAACATTCATATGTTTGGGTATACAGATATGTGTTCCTTCTTTTTATGGAATTATTTTGCCAGTTCAGGAATGGCATGATCCTTTTCTTTCTTTATCCATCAACATTTCTCTTAGATTAAATATCCATATATGAAATTTAGAAACAAACGCTCAATTAAACAATTATGCCCTTTCACAGCACAGTAGTGAAAAATTTTAAGGTTAAGAAGAAAAGAATAAGAAATGTGTCTTTTGTTGTACGCCTTAATTAAATATAACGTTGAGTGAAAGCAGATTTAACTTTTGCATTTTATTAACTTTGATTCTACAGCCTAAATTTTAAGGTTATAAATAGAGAAAATTGCCCAATCATTTTTTAACGTTTATTTTATGCTTTCTTGCATTTTTATAAAAAATATTTGAATTCTTTCTTTATATTTCATATTTCGATAACCTATCATTGATTACATTAAAAAGAAATTCAGTAATCAATTCGAATAAATGGGAATGCGATATAAGTTTTCCAGCTGAGCTCTATGCTATTCTGCCATTCAAATATTTAGGCCAATTTTTGTATGGATAGTTGAATAATTCAGCAAAGGAAATTTGTTGTAATCACATACAGTGGTTTGCCAAAATAATGTTAATGTTAAAAATAATGTTAATAATGCCACTTTAGAAATTGAGTATTTTTTCGAATATCTTCCCAAAGGCTTGATGAATTTGTTTTCCTCTTCGGCCATGTTAAGAAGAGGCTTGAACTCAATTTTACCTTGAAGATTCGATCACGAGGGAATTTAGGGGACGACTAGAAATTGGTGATGAAAAAATTGGTTTAGGGCTCATCCCGTTTCATAAGAAAGGTGATAATTATTTTCTACTTTCATATCTAGTTTTTTTTTTATGTGCGCGATATTTACATGAATTTTCGTAAAAATATCACGAATATTCGGAAAGATATAAAGGTTTTCTTTAAAAAAATCACAAATTTCCCCGCATGTTTTTTGCTTATAACACGCAGTCTTAACCAAACTATGCGAAACTTACACAACAGGTGGCAATACTTTTAACAAACATTTATTAAAATTTGAAGTAAACACTTAGAATAATAAAAAGAAATATGAGTATTTTTAGTAAATAATTTTTTACTACACATGTGCGAGACGCAGCGAAATGTTTCTTTCATAAGTTCAAAGTCAGATATATTGGGCGACTTATATAAAAATTTCAGTTAAATATTGTTCAAATTTTCCCTCTGGAGTTGCATTGCAGTGAGGTGAATTTCGGATGCACTAAGAGAATGTAAATGATGAGGGTTCTTGCATAAATTGATATTTTTCAAGCTTGAATCTTCGAATAGTAATATTAAATTTTATGAAAATTGAATATTCTGAATACCCATATATACTTATAAATTAAATATATTATTTAAATTGCAATTCGACGATAACTATTCAACTGTATATATTCTTTCCATTTTGCACGTTTTTATTTAGCTTGACTTGGTGTCATCTTTGAAAAGATAGAATTTTACAAATCGATTTTTTACTCTCTGATGCGTTAGTAGTTTGAAATTTTGTACAGAAAATGACAACTTACTATTTTAATATTTTCAGAACTTAATTTTAAATTAATCTATTAAACTTATTCAATTTTTATTCTCAACAATGGCGCCACCTGGCAATGAATATGAGAAAATTGATTTCAAGATTTTTTTAACATTTATAATAACGAATTATAAATTAAAAAGTAGAAAAGATTAAAATATATTTCTGCATTTTACAACAATAATAAAAGTATTTTTTAAAAAATCTAAAATCTTATTTAATTTATTTGCTTACTCAGAAGTTGAAATAATTGATTATAGCTTTGCTATTCTTTTTAATAAACATCATGTTTTTTTAAATTGTAGGTCATGACCCCAAAAAGAAACTAAGAAAATTGATAGAGTCTTCTTTTAGATTCTTCACCGATTAAAAATATGAATAATTAAAAAATCATCTTAACTGCAATTAATTCACTAAAATTTCCTAATAAATATTTTATAACTTAATTTATTTTCAATTATCTTAATTGATGAGTATTTTCTTGTTTAACTTCAAAATTCGAGGCGTAACAAAATTTTTTCCGAAATAAATGGTTTTCCGAGCAAAGAAGATTTAAGATATCCAGATGTGGATTAAAAAGAAACTATTTAAAATATGAACATTGAATTTCTTTATAATTAATTCAAAATCATGATGCTGAAGGTCATGATAAATTTTTGTACTTAATTAGAATTTATTGTTAATTAAAACTAAACAAGTTGTAAAAGTTCGGTGATAAAAGCAAATAAAACATCATACTTCATAGAAAAATAATAATCCATTAAATGTATAGTAACACTGTTCTTCACAAGAAGAACTTAGCAATTAGTAACTGATCTTGTTGCTGTATAGGCTTTTATTTTTTTAAGTCGTAAAGAATCATAAAAATGAAAGATAAATATAAAGAATCATAAACTATAAGGATTCAAAATTTTATAAAAGATAGAAATATGAGTGAAGAATTTTTTCTTAAAATATATTCTTCTTTATAGAATTACATTTGATAGATAAAGGTGAACATTGATCCAGATATGGTATCTTATAAGAATTTAAAAAGATACCAAGGACACTGCCTTCAGATCTAAGAGATATTATGGCACGAAGAAAATCATAAGAACCAGAATCGTCCATTGTGTTATTTTACTTCTAAAAAAGTTGTAATTTATTTCTAAGATGGATTCCATGGATCATGTTATCAAATATCTTCTTATTTTGAATATCATAATGAAAAAAGTTTAAAATTCGAGCCCAAAAGGGGTTACACCCTTTCCAGAACATTCTTACACGAGATATAATGACTTTATAACTCTTTCAACTCTCATTTATATCTATCAAAATCTACAACGTAACTTTACCTTTTGGGTGGAGAGAGTTTTAAATAAACTGAAACAGCTGGAACGCACCCTCCCTCCCTTCCCAAGGTCGATATTTTATACCCTAAATTCAAATTGAATAATACTTGAACAGCATGAAGAAAGAACCTGGAAGGCAAATTTAAAATTCCTTCCTTTAATGTCCTTCTTATCCTAAAATACATAAGTGATTTCATCGGCTCCACTAATGACCCAACCCCGCAATAAGTCACATAAGAAGAGGAAAGAGCCTCTCAAAAACCATTGACTCTTCCTTTACCTGTGACAAGTAAAAAAGGATTGAAAAATAGTCCCGATTCTTCGCCAAAAGACCATTTTTACCACGCGGTCCCCTCGCCTATTGACTGAAAGAAAACTGAAGGGGGGAGGGAGGGGTAGATGCTCCGCTCGAGTCCCCCCCACCCCCTCTTAGTAGGTAGAAAAGTACAGCCAGTTCTGTAGTACTGTAGCGCGGGGAGGTGCAATTTGCAAAGATAGCGAAAATTTCTTCCTCTCCCCCCCTACCCATCACGCGAGTCCTGCGAAAGTGCAGATGTTTTTTTACCCCCCTCGTGCGCGTGATTAGGGTGCTGGGAAGCAGGTATTTACTGGAGTTCCGTGCATTTTGTAACTTCTTATGATTATATACATGTGTGAGAGCAAATATACAGTGTGAGTATCCAGCTTCTTTTTTGTTACTTTTTTCGATCCTACGGACTGCACCGCTCCTGTGGCATTGTAGGATGCGGACGCGTGCGGTGCATGCCACAAGTTAGGTGAGGTGTGTGTCTATCTCACGTGCTTGCTTTTGGTTACTCACTTCCAACTTCAATCACAATAAGGTAACGTGATGCCGCGTGGTCGTGAGAATTTCGCCTCTCTTAACTGCTATTTAAATTTTAGTGTGGGATACGAGAGAGTCCTTTTAAATATACCTCGGAATTAAAATGGGACTGTTTGCATTGTAACAAATGTTTAGATTATTAAATTGCTTTAAACTGTTAAACTCTTAGGAGATCATGCTTTCCAAATATGTTATTTATTGTCAGAATTGTTAATATTTAAAGGAAAATCTTTAGTATTTTATTTGTCTAAGAGTTTAGCCGCACTGAAGGAATGAAAATTATGAAACGTTACGTCAGCTTACTATTAAGATAATAATAAAAATAAAGGAAGTTAAAACAAATTTCGCTTTTATCAGGGTAATAAAAGATAAAAAAATAGCGTATTTATCAAAATTCCGGTGACCAGAACCAAATAGTTATAATGCTTGAGGCGCGGAATAACTACTCTACTTAAATTGGCATTTTAATTATATTGAAAATATATTTTGGAATTTTAATGATTGTTTAGAAATCTTCTTCTATTCATATTTATTGTGGCTTAATTTCCTTATCATATAGTTTTCTGAGCCTCACATTTTTAGAGTTTTGTTTTGACCCCCAGCTTTAAAAAAAAAAAAGTATTTTCTAATTTTTAGCGCTCCAATAAAAGCGTTACTCGAAAACTGTTTCATTTTTCTTATTTTTAGCTTTAATATATTTTATAATGCGTTATAATAAATGTTATGAAATCTTGTACTGACTTTTTTCTCAAATTCATTTGGAGATAGTGTATCTCATATGGAATCGGAAATTTAATTGAAATAATCGATTGTTTGATTGATTGTGTTTCAATTATATTAAAAAGTTGTATTTTGATTTGGAACACACAACGATACAATTCCGAACTCAAATATACCAGGGAGTAAGTTAGAAATGGATTACAAATTTCCATCTTAACAAACATGAAATTTACAAACTTTAAAGAAGCGAAGTTTGATAAATGTTGGTACGAATTAAAAGCACAAATATTATTCAAAATTTCTTAAAATTAATTTAATTAATATTTCTTAAGCTCAAACAACAGATAAAGACAATTCAAAGAGTCGTTAGATCAACACATCAAATATGATGTTTGATATGTTGATAAAAAATGTTGTTCGAGTCCATTTGCTTCAGTTTGACGCAGAAATCCATAAA
>BGPR01006208.1:18291-38925 GCA_013235015.1 Araneus ventricosus | reverse complement strand
ATTGAAAAGACTTAATATTTATTTTAGGTACACTTATGAATTGAAAAGACTTAATATTTATTTTAGGTACACTTATGAGAAGCACCGAACTTGCAGTTGTTAATTTTATTCTCCTCCTACGTAGTGAAGCCACTGAGTTCAAGTGACGCTCAGCATCAGGTGCCAGAAGGGGTTGAGTCCATCTTGTAAACTCTGATTTACATTGTTGTAGAGTTTTATTATAAACTAGCCGCCTTCGGTGAACAGCTGGTTGGCCCAACTTATTAGTTATAAGGATTTAGTTATATCAATAAAATTTTAAATAAACAAGTTGTATAAATTAGTTTTTATTTTTGAATTTTATAAAAATTATTTAGATTTAAAGCTAGTTCCATTAAAGTTATTTCATAAAGTTACCATCAGATAAAGTTATTTCCATTTGAAGTTTCTGAATATAACAAGCTGTTAGTTTCTGGAAAAATGATAGAGAAAACTGAAGATTTCAACAAATGACTACTATAAACCAAATAAAATGTTAAAATAGCGAATTTTTAGGATTTTTTTTTAGATAAAACACTATCAACATTAAAAATAAAATTCAAATGCATCCAGAAACAAATGGTAGAGATAGATAATCTTCAATTACATGAATTCAAACTTCACAGCTTGTCAGTAAGTAAATTAAATATAACATTCACAGAATTGTAAATGAATACATTTATCTGCTGACACTTTTCAAATATTGATTTAACTTCTTGTAACAGTATTGAAGCAATTCAAAATGCATTTTAATTTGAAGTAAAAATGGTTTTAAAATAAAAAAGGTGTTATTTGAAATAAGAAATGCAATAATAATTCATGAAATTCGAGCCAATATTAGAGAGTATTTAAAAAATAATTATGGGCAATCAGGAAACATCTATATGGACAATATAACAATATAAATATTTAATGTTTATATAAAAATATAATGTTTATATATAAATATTTTATGTTTAAATATTTTAATTTTTTTAAGGATAGCGTTATTTGCAGGTACTGTACCTATGAATAATTCGTTATTTTCAGGTACTGTACCTGCGGATAAAACGTTATTTGCATATACAGTAACAACGAATGATAAGTTATTTGTAAGTACTGTAGCAATGGATAAAATGTTACTTACAGGTATTTTCCATTCTGTTATTTTGCACACTTGTGAATTTTAGATGAGAGTACACTATTTTAATATTTTTAGGGCTTAATTATCAGTTATTCGGTACATTCAATTAAACTTTCAATACGGGTGGCGCCACCTCTTAGTGAATTTGAGAAAAAAATCAGCACACTTTTTCTACTTTATAGTCTTTAATATATAACACATTTTGTTTGTCATAATGAATCATAAATTAATGATTAAAATGCAGAAAATAAATGAAATAAAAAATTCTACTATTTTAGTAAACTAATAAAAGTGTGTTATTAAAAACAGATTTCAATCTTTTTAATTTAGAACATTTGCTATTATTAGAAGGAAATTAGAATAAATTTATTTTAAATTTGTCTGATAATAATTTGGGTTTCAAAAAAGGAGTGAAATAAAAGAAAATGCTGAATTTCACAAGCATAACTTTAAAAAACTTTATACGAAAAGCAAATTTGCCGCACAAGTTGGAATCTCCTACCCGATTGGAACCCGCGTTCTGCAAAACGTAAAGTCGATGCTCTAACAACCGTACCAGCCCACCTTCTACTGTGTTACTGTTACAACTGTTACTTTCATATTTTTAGCTCTGTTATGCGTTAAAGCTTTAAATGACAGTTAATTTAGCCCTTTTATCAAAGAAAATTTATATTTTTGTTGAAGTTTTGAAACAATTTACATTGGTGTTAAAGAAGATTTATACTATTGACTTTGGATCTCCGTTAACTGCAAGGGGTTTTTAAAATTCCTTGATGATGAATAACTCATGTTTTAGGATATACATCTATTCATAACTAGAAATTTGATTTTTGATTAAAAATAAGAGCCGCAATTTCATCAACAAACGCTTCAAAAAATATTTGTTTACCGAAAATTAAATCAGAATCATGGGAAACCAGATAACAAAAACCAAAAGCATCTCTGGTGTTTCCACTGACATAACAAAAAATCTCTCAAAATAACATTACATTTCATAATCTCGAGTATAAAAAGAACAATCCTGTAGATACTCCCTAAAAAAGTCCTACAGAATGATTTTGAATTTAACAATACCTGCAAAAAACGTTTTATCCACAGGTACAGTACCTGCAAATAATCAATTTTTTAAAAAAAAAAAATTAAGTTTTCGATGCCTGTTCAGTTCTAATTGCGTTTAATGAAAATAGGCTGGAAGTATAATTTGAATCAGGAAGTGGAAGCGTTAAACGCGCAAAATGCGTTTGAAATGCACAAAAGTACTGAAATTTTTAAAGAACGTAGCATTTGTTAACTGTAATTCATTAAAAACTTTTGGTAGTGAACCGGTAGTAATCACGAAATTTTCCCTCCCCGGAAATCTAGTATAACCCACTAGAACTTGTTTGCGTTCTGTCCCTATCTCCGTTCCTTCTTACTTGACCGGCCCCGAGAAACGCAGTAGTCTATCTACGGCCACGGGAGAAAACGAACATTGCCTCGCTGTACGACCTTGACTGCAGTTCATAATAATTAAATTCTTGTAAAATTCAAATTAACTATCGTACAGTACTGAAACTCATATCATTGGAAAGATAATTGTTTGCACTTTAAATTGGTATAAAAATCATTTTTCCATGCGATAATTCTTTCGGAAGTTATTAGCGTAAAAAAGCCCAAACACGTCAAAAGTCGGTTTAATTTTTAAATAATTAAAATCTGAATAAAAAATTGAAAAAATGGCTCCTACGTGAACATTCCCATTTTCCAACGTATACCTGTACCAAATTTGGTAGTTCTAGGTTCAACAGTCTCTTCTGTACCCCGGCAACGGATACACACAGGCATTCATATTTATTAGTATTAGAGATGTGAGCAATCTTGATTCATTTTATTCATATTTTTTAACTATTTCTGGATTGGTGAGAAGATAATTTTTTTTTTAAATCACTATGCATTCGGATTATTGTTTTTGAAATTTTGTGCGTGGGAAATTATCAACTTAAATGAAAAAAAAATAGAAGTTTAAGGAAATAACTACTTTTATTTTTAAAAATGCAGGAGTAAATATAATGCAAAATGGCTACTGTAGACCTATCTAATGTCGGAGAAATGCTTGCCATTTTTGTTTTTAAGTTAATTACTTTTAAATAATTTGAGAAAGAAGAAAATTATTCCTTGAGACAAACTAATAACGCAAAAGACCAGGAATTTCAACTTTGCAGTGCATTAAAGTGAACCTGCTGTTTCAAAAACTTGTGAAATTTTTGAAATTTTCGGTACGACATAAAAAAGTCAAACATTAATGGCAAAAGATTTTCTGAATTTTAAGTGTAATAAGTTTTTATGATAAATAATCGGAAGTTGTAAACAAATATCACGAAATGCACTTCAAATCCTTGCTTAAATATAAAAGTTTTTTATTAAAAGATTAGTTGTATTCTTCTGACTTATCCAATGTTTTCTGCAAAACAATTGCAAATGTCAAAAGTCGAAAAGCTTCCTCAATAAAAAGGCAGATGAAAACTATTGCAATTAGTATTTTTGTCCTAACCAATTCAAACAATTCCATTTTCATATCTAAATTAAATATTTTTGAAATGCCACTTTTATATTTGAGATGTATGGTAAATGGTATTTCACATATTTATTTCAATATCAAGGCTAGGCTTAAATTGTGTAAAAATGAAAGGGTATTGCTCCTATATTGGGCTGTACAGGGGATTTTGAATATTTTGGATTTGTATCAAGCTAAAAATTACTTTATTTAAATACAGTAGAACCCCGAGAATCCGAACTAATTAGGGCCGACCTCTGTTCGGATTCCGGGGAATTCGGATTATCCGGGAAATTCGGTAAAATACTTTTGATATATCAAATCAGTAGAATATTAACTCTGGTGCTCTGCGAAAGCATACGGAAAGAGCAAGAGGCGATTCGCGCGGTTGGCGGCGATTCGCATAGCAAACAAGTTGAGGGTAAAAAGAAGATATCTGATTTTAGATCTACTAATTAAGGTGATGTATTCATACTTAAAGACCACTTCAAATACTTCTTTTAAGTTAGGAATAAACGTTAGCTTTGTTTATGATTCGTAATTGTTATTTTTTTTATCCATTTTTCAGTAAAAATTATTCAGAAAATTAAAAGAAGGTGTTCGGATTATCCGGAATTTCGGATTACCGAGCTTCTACTGTACTTTATTTAAAAGAACTTCAGAATTGATACTGATCTGAACAATGAGCCTAATATACTTGCTGATATAGAGCGAACAGTGGACTATATCGTTGTTATAATTGCACCCTTTTATATATAATTTATTACTTTTAAGAAAGAATTAATTAAAAAATACAATAAATAAGCTAATAAAATGAGGTCCTTGTACAAACTTTCTCCAGCTGAACATGGTGAATACGAATTTAAAGTATTTCAATCAGTAGTTTGAGTCTAACAAGTTAATTGGCGTAGACGATTCCTTTTCCGTGATGCAAGACGTTTTGTCTCGAAAGATACTTGTGAATTATCTATTCTTAACTATGTCCCTCTGTCAAAAGTAGCGTGAAAATAATGCAATCAACGTGTTAAAAAATACTAGATGCCTTCAAGCCGTTAAACAAGCAAATAAATCTGTAATTAATTGAAACATAATTGTAGAGTTTTATAGCCCTGATAATTTATTCGGTTCTTGGTCTTTCATTCATGGCAGCTTATACGCTTTTTATACGCTAAAAATTAAACTTCACTTGGTTTCAAGTTTATAACGATGGAATTTTGTAACAGATTTTGCACTCACTTCATTATACGTGTTCCGGTGTGTTATAGGTGGCAATAAATTATATTAATATTTTCAGAATTCAATTAATCGATTAATTTCATTAAATTTTTATTCCTTACTTCTGGCTCCACCTTGTAGGGAATTTGAAAAAAATGATTGCAAGATTCCATAATATATTTGTAATATTGAATTATAAATAAAGATCTAAAGTAGAAAATAATCAAAGTGTTTTTTATATACTATAGGTGCTTTTAGTAAATTTTTTTCACCTAAACACAGGTGTAATATTCAATATTTCTTTGATCCGAACTGTCCTTTGAAAACTGGAACTCCGATGATCTATATTCCGCAAATCGTCGCTTAGCAAGGAACGCCAGCTGTCTCAATTTTGTGAAATTTCAAAGAGGAAGAAAATACTCAAATTTTCGCGACCAGAAATGCATATTTTTGAATTTTTTTTCACATCTTGTAGGAACATGAGTTTCATATTTATATCAGACGTTAAAAAATCCAGAAGAATTCTTTATTGGTTGCGAAAAATTGAATGTTTTCTTCCTCTAGGAAATTCAAAAACATTAAGATTGGTGGTGTTGCTTGTTAAACGACGAAATTCAACTGTACAAATTCATATTCCTTTCCATTTCCTCACGAAGTTTGGCAGCTTCAATGGAGGTATTCCTTTCTATTGACAATTGCAAGTAAGTCTAATAACTGGATTCTTCTGATTTCTAACAAAATTTCTTATTTATTGAGGAACTTCTCCTAATTTTACTATCCATGTCTTGTGTTGTCAAGTTAAATGATTTATCTAATTATGGTTTGTACTACCAAAAATACTTGAAGATATTTCTAAACTTTCGTGCACTGGTAGCTAGCTAGTGTTTTATAACATATGTAATAAAACACTAGCTAGCTGTTTTAAAATAATTAAATTTATTACTTTAACAATAAACATTTACACAAAACAAAAACAGAGATAAATATGTTGATTGTCAATTAATCATTTACAAAAATTTAAGGTATCCGCCTACGTTGAAAACCCATTTTCGACCGAAAATCCCAATTTTTTAAATTTCTTATCTGAAAGCATATTCTTTTAAGTTTTCAAAACAATTTTTATTTCACATCTCTGATGATCAGAGGTGAAATTAGAGACATTTCAGTAGAACTTAACAGCTGAAAATGGAATAATAAACAATACGATATAGAAGCATATTGCATTGTTTTTACTTAAAGTATTTGAATTTTATTGTTTATTTTTGTTTTTTACTGTTTTCCATATACCGCATACTATTCTGAAAGATTTTCAGTTTGAATTTCTTTCTTTTCTATGAGATTGTTGCAAATTTAGGTAATTTTCAATAATTGCAGTATCTTGATTTTCCATTAATGATGTAATTTTTAATAATAAACGTACGAAAAACAACTAACAACTGTAACAACTATAACAAATAATAACTATTACTTATAACCAATATTAATCACTAAAAGTATCTCCAGATTAGCTATCATGCATATAAAAGTTAGTTGGCAGAAAAAAATATTTAAATCTGTCTTCGGTGACTGAATGGTAGATAACGATAATGACTCATTAGGCTCAAGAAAACGGCTAAAAAAATTTCAGACACTAAACATATTAAAAAATTAACTAAGCTAGTGAAAAAGAACTAGTCTACAGAACTGGGGAGTATTGAAGAAAAATTATTATTTTTTCTCATAGTAAATTGAAAACGTAAACTTTAAACTCATTTTTCTCAAAATGTGATTTTTTCCAAAATTTTCGTTTTTCAAACACGATAACTAAAATTCAATTTAAAATATCAACCTGAAATGTGGCATATATTTTATTTATGATACTGTCTAGGCAATGAACCAAAATGTAAGTGAAAGGATCTGCCTTTAAAAAGTTATGTAGCTTTTGATGTTTGAGAAAAGGCCAAAATTCTTAAAAAAATCATGATTTCACACTTAAACCCTTATAATTTACAAGTTTTTTGAGACATTGCAAAACTTTTGCTTCAGGACCTAGGCAATAGTTGAATGATTATATATAGTAAAGGATTTATAATCTGGTAATTTGTTTTCGAGCGTATGTGTTTGAGGAAAGGTCACATTTAGTGCAAAAAATTCTAAGTTTATGGATCTGAAGACTTTCACGCCGAAATTCGTGGAAAAGTTATACAAAACATTGCAACTAGATGAGGTTTATTGAAAGATTTTACAATTTTAAAGGAATCTGTTGTCTACAAAGAATATGAAATCCACTATGGTTTATGGTCTATTCCACTGATCTTTACGCAGTATTTAAAACTGAAAAAAGTAGTGGCTGAGTGCCTCGGAGCAGAGAAGTGGCAGGGGCAGTGCTGAGCAAAGTGGGTGCTGGCAGCGTACTCGCCCGAGAGCGGCTATTGTTCATTTAAAAGGATTAATAGAAAAAAATCAATCTCATATCTTAAAATAAATACAATGGCTGTCACAAGAGCAATTTGGAAAGAAGATTTACAGTTTATTAAACATAATATATTAATTACTGGTGTTTGTATTTGTTTTTTGTTATATTTCTGTAATGGAATCCCGTTGTTTCTTTCTGTTTGAATTAATTTTTTTCTTTTCGAAATTTGCTTCTTTTAATCATTAACTGTTTATTTCTGATGACACATATGATATTTTTAAGAATTTAAACCCTCTGTGATATGTTTTTTGTTTTTTTGGATACTTTGCATTATGTTGAACGAATAAATTATCACAAATAGAAAGAAATAATAAAGCAGAAGATAAATTTCAACATTTTTATTTAAATAACAACCGTTTCGCACCAAGATTGAATTATATTGTTCCGTGTCATTAGCTGTTGATGAGCAACACTCCTCAGGAAATTCCATCTTTTGTCTGAAAAGAAATAAAACCCTTTATTAGAATACTTTAGAAATAACAAAAATTTCCATAAAACTCACTTAATTTGATTAATAATTGTTTTTAAAAGGATATTAAGAATACCCGCTTTTCTTATTACGTTTGCTTTTTGATTTTTTTGGATAATTAATAATTTTCATTACGAATTAATAACAAAAGAAAATATATAAACAATAATTTTGAAAAAATATTTAGTCTCTGAATATTTTCTCATGAAATATTTCACATAAAATAGTCAACGCCATTCATGTGACATTATAGGACATTCCATGTTATGATATTCAATATCTCGACATCTTTTAAAAGCAAAGATAAATCATGTTTTGAAAATTTTACTTTACCAAACGTTCTCAGTTTTGAAAAACTATTTGGTGTTGTATTATCCAATACACATATCCCATAATACCCATAGCCCATAATACCATATTCCAATACATATATCCCATAATGCCCATATCCTATAATACCCATATCCCAATATTCCATAAAACCGTTTTAATATTTTCTTAGGGTATACTAAAACATTCACGAAATTCTTAATGCATAATAAGTAAGTAATAACAAGTAACTAACTTACAACTAATATGGCGAAAAAAATAGCCTAAATTCTGGATCTAAACTATAGGATTTAAGAGATGACATCGATTTTAGCAAAAGTTATAGATAATAAAGATTTTCAAATTTCTATAAATTAATGCGTAGAAGCAAAAATGATAAGAAGAAACACAAAATCATGTTCCTCTATTGGTTTTCATATGCAACAAAATATTACTTTAATTGAAATGACCGAAAAAAGCTGCTTCTGTAACCCGATTGCAATACGAATTCATTAGAGAATACAAAACAAAACATAAAAATAAATGCTTTTATTAGAAGCAAACTCTATTATATTATTGATGCTTTCGCTGCTTACTATAAACCACAATAACGAATTACCATTTATAAATATCCACCATATCCATAGCCTCCATATCCGAGACCACCATTTCCGTAACCTCCATATCCAAGGCCACCATTTCCATAACCTCCGTATCCAAGGCCACCATTTCCGTAACCTCCATATCCAAGGCCACCATTTCCGTAACCTCCGTATCCTAGACCGTATCCTCCATATCCAAGGCCATATCCGCCATATCCCAATCCGTATCCGTGTCCCTGTGCCTTCCTGAAGTATCTGGTGCTAATTCCGTGACCATGACCATGGTGACTATAGTGGGGGATGACGTCCAGTGAGCAGGCGGCAATGGCTACGAGGGCCAAGACGAGGATCTGTGAAAAGGAATCCACTTTAATAAAAATTTGAAGTTCCAATGGTTTCATAAAATTTTAGAGGATTTCTCTTGCATGATTAATACTTCATATCTGTTATCTGAATTTTTCAATTGAAAAACAACAATGGCTCACTTTTATATATTATTCAAGACATTTGAAGTAGCATCTGATTCATTTTTGAGAATAATGAAGTAGGGTTTCAAAGAATTATCTAATACGTTTGCAATTTGCTCACTTTCTGTTTAAGAATTTTACTGAAACACTTTTCATACATATTGTTACTACTCTTTAGCAGCAAATATAAAATTTGTTTTGTGATGATGGTAATTTAATTTTTGGTTGAAGTTTTGAATTATTTTCCTTCTTAGAGATGTTTCAATCCATACACTGGGAAAAACATTAGTTTCTATTAAATCTGCTTAGACTTGCTGGATAACTTTTTAATTATTCTTTGCAAATATTTCGAAAACATTCTCAACTGTCGGATTGAGTAAATTTGGCATTTCATTATGAAGAAATTTGATTTATAAGTTTCAATCTGATAACAGTTTTTCGCTTACGACATTTTATATATTTCAAATAAATGGGATTAACATTTAGAATCTTTTATTCCCAATCGCTGCTTTTTCTCAATCAAAGCAATTTTATCATGTTCTTACTTTACATGATTGAATAAAAACTGATTTTTGAAGCAAATTATCCAATTACTAAGTTTACTTTAAATTCAGAACGTATAGCAAATTTTTTAGGAATTACTAATTTTAATGTCAAAGCAATTATTTTAAAGAATTATAAAAATTTCGGAAATCGTATAAATAAGTCTCACTTACCACGGTTTTCATCATTTTCTGTTGCTTCAAATCGAACAGGCCGAGTGAATTGATTTTCCTTTCACAAACTTCCATTTATATACGTTTTCTTGAAACGTTTATACAATGGGAATGCAATCGAATGTAAGTAAATGTCAAGGACAACGATTATGACCTCAGTACGAAATCAAAAGCATGTCGGAAACGGCTATCTAATTCGAATCGGAAGAGAATTTATCTGTTAATATCTATTTACTAATCAAACTACTAATCCTTGTAAGCTTAGAAAGGCTTCAATGCTTTTCTTTACCTTCACAGCGGATTTTAATACATTTTTATGTAATTTTTATGTAATCGGAGGATTAATTTAGGCGAAAGTGTTTTAATCTTGATTGGAATTTTAACAAACATTTTAACAAATATTTACTATATAAGAAAAGGAAATAGGATAAAAAGAATTGATTCAATGAGTTCCAAATCTCCTAGGGAAAAAGTTGACGATTCTTGACCTTCAAGATTGGACACGCTCTGTTTACGGTGTTGTATTGTGATTTTTCTTTTAATGTGAGAAATCTAAAAAAGATGAATTCTGCCTAATAAATATACTTTTTTTATTTTGTATTTTCGCAAACTAGCTGGAATAGAGCAAATTTACTTTTTACATAAATTAGGAAACAAATTTTTGCAAGTAAATCATGAATGTAGCAACGATACCAAATCCATGGTAGGCTGTTTTCTAGAATATTTTATATATAACCGAATATTTGCCTTCTCCTTGTTTTGTGATACGTTTACAAGCGGATATAACAACATCAATTTATTTATACAATCAGTTTTCGATCTGCATTCTTCTCGATACGCGCACTTATTTTTATAGTATCAAATATTTAAATTTATTGAATGTGATCAGGATACTGTTTCATCCTTTCGGCTATTTTGACATGTTTTATAGGTCAAATAATACAAATAAGTATCAAATGCATCAGAACTTTTGCATAGTCTTTTAATTACTATGTGTATGGTGCAGAAAAGTTTTAATTGACTTTAATATTTCCTAAAATCCACAAATTTAAACTCAAATAATTTTGCCATCTGTGGAGCAGTCAGAACAGAGACTCTGGGCGGGTACGAAAGATATCCAACGATAAAACTTTAAACTTAATTCCTGCAGTACACAACAGAAACGTTTGTGAACCACCGAACATCAGATGTTTGTGTAAATTCGAATTTGGTATGATTTTATTTTCTTTGCACTTCCAATTGGAACATATGTGAATCGATTAAGGCTCCCATTTTACAGTTCGTTTTGCACGAGAGGTGGTTGAGAATAGTTATTGAATGATTATTTTTACCAACAGATAATCCGCACGAGTTTTAAATTCGGCAGCCTTAGAAGTAGAATGTATCATCATTCTATCGTAAATTTGCAACATGTTTAATATGTTACTGAAAAACATATTCGCAAAGTTGTGCGAATAATATTTTCGGCTACTAAATAATACTAGTTATTGTACATTTAGTTGCCATGGAAGAAGAGATCGGAAGGGAAAATACCGCAAAACGGCGTCACATTGCACTCGTGGAAGTAATTTTCCACCAGTGCAAATTTGCGTGAAAAAAATGAAATAAAGATCAACTGATTAGGGATACAGGATTGAAAAATTTGTTTTCTAGCTTCTTGGGAACACCTACTAGTGTGTTTCATTCCTTAAAAGTATGTAACAATCATTCATGAGGTTCCAGAAGGGAAATATAATGAGCCAATTTTTCAGCAAAATTTTAGTGCTGAAAAATCTGACTATGGTGGGGAAAGTATGACATTTTTGAAGGTAAGTGCATTTAAATGTGAAAGAAAATAAGCATAGTTTTCATTTTGCTGTTTGAATGCCAATTAAATTTGTTAGTTAAGTTGTAATAAATTTTTTTCTGACCTGGGGTAACTTAGCATCGAAAAGTAGAGCTTTGCACCATGGAAATTTGTGATAAACAGCAACCCCAGTTGGTTTTTTAACTTATTTTTGTATTAAATAATAATAAGAACAATGTTTGCTTAAACTTATGCCCAGGGTGTTAAAAGGAAGTTAGGGACTTGAAAGTATATGGAGTTCACTTCAGAGACCTTAGAAGCTTGATTTAACGCAATTTCACAAGTTTAGGATATTTTTAAAAAGGCAGAAACTTTTTTTGGTACCACAAATGAACAGTTTGTTACAAAAGAAAGCTAATTAATATAACTAAACACGGATATGTTTTTCTCGAATAAGAAGGAAAAGACCGTTACAAAGGTTAGTCTAATTCAGTGCCTTAGGTTTTCCTGTCAATAGTATAGATCTTAAAATGATAATAAACGTTTATCTCACTAAGAATGTGCTTTAAAAGATAGATATATTAATAAAACACCCAGCAATAATTGGATAAAAGGATTTCTATATTGCCGTCCTGATTTTACCGAATGCAATGACGTAAAATTGTTAATTATAATCAGATATTTATGAAAATTATTTTTCTTGAATATCTCCACCCAGGCTTTCAATAAATATATCTAGAATTACATCCAGAAAATTTGATTTTGTAATACACTGAAAAATTAACAAGTGCAAAGTATCCCCACCTTAGCACTAACATTTCGAAAATTCACAATTAATTATTAAATCACTGTATGATCCAAATTTTGCTGAAAAACGTTTCTCTAATAATGCCTCAATGAGGAAAAAATTAGAAAAAAGTTTCTTTTTGAGAAATACACATAAATAACCTCAAAATAATGTCGGAAGTCATGAAATTCGGTGCAAAGTAACCCCGTTTCACGGTAAATATAATGAAGATGACTGCCCCAGGCCAGAGACCAACTTAGATTCGAAAATAACAGCACAGTGACATTCCTCATACAGCACAGTGTTAAGAGGCACTAAAGTTTCCACAAAGAAAAATGTAAAAAAATTTGAAAAATTCTGTGAATACAACGAATGTTTGCTTAGTATTACTTTGATTGTGCTATGTATATAAATTTTCCACCACAAGGTATCGATATTTGGAGGAACGAATTAACTATTCTATAGAAGGGTAGAATAAACATTTCTTACTCCTTTGCGGAAACAAATATGTAACTTTATTTTTGACACATGAAGTTCTTGGATCAGCAACTTTTTTCAACAGTTTTTAAAGTAGTATAGCAAATTCCCTTATAAAATATTTCGGAAACGTATAACATGATTTGGAATCATATATTTACCGCACAATCTACTTATTTTTAATCAAAAATATTATTATATATGTTAGTTAATCAGATATTTAAATAGACACTTGATTTTCTTTCAAGAAACAACTTTAATTTACCAGATTAAAGTTATATTAAATCTATAATACATTTACATACGTTTTCTATGAACGATAATTACCAAGGAGAAAAACTTGGGTAAGCGTATTTTTCCGTATTTTCATTCATTGACATAGTTTCATATGCGCTGCAAATTTACAAATTTTCCCATTCTTGCTGATTCGGTATAAACTCTCTTGCATAAGTAAACTATTATATTTATGCGTCAAACATTAAATATATAAGCTTACGCAACACATATGAAATCGTACTTTCGACATTTATGGATGCCAATTCAGAATATTTTGTTGCATAACGCTTTAGTCTAATGGGTGTTTTTATCACGTTTTAAAGGTTACATCCTTATATGAAAACGTTCGAGAAAATTGATGGCAGAACTCTCTCGATTTTCTGATCCGAAATTTCTAAGAGCGAAAGTGAGAAAATGACGACGACAAATGTATCTAATTCTACAGACAATTTCATCAGATATTAAATTGTTTTACAAATAGACAAATCTGACATAAAATAATGTTTTTATGCTTTCTTACAGTCAATGGATAAATGCATTACTGAAGAAATTAATTTTCGATGTAGGTTTTGACGTTACCTCTTTAATCAAACTGAATTTAAATTATGTAATTTATGATTTAAAAATATATAATCTAATTGCGTTTGTAAACGACAACCGGCCGGTATTTCTGCATGGTAAATCTAAAATAATCTGAAGTTACTGTATATTTATTAAAAATGTTCAACTGACTTGAGAACTTAATGCATGATTTTAAGAATACTAGAAAGACTAAGGGTTTTCGGAAAACAGTAATTCCTGTTTAATTCGTAATTTTTGCTTTCTTAATGATTAGATATGTCTGATACATCAGCTGATCTGCGAAATTTACCGAAAGTAAACTTCTACAAAAATATATAATTTCCTAGGTACACTTACTCTTTCTTTAACATTTTTTCTTTCAATTATATGAGAAAGATTAAATGGTCTTGTCTTCTTTCGAAATAATGACATCAAATAAACTTTTTAAAATTTTTAAAGATATTATTGCTGGGATGTTTCGTACGTTTTTGTCAATTTTATTTTACTTTCATTTATAACTCCAGCAAAATTTAAGTTAATGCAGAGTCTATCTAAAGCGATTCTTTTTTTTGACTTTCAGAATTTCTTCTTTCATTTTTTAAAAAGGCCTCGTTGTTGAGAAAAGGATTTAATCTGATATGCTGAATTAATTAAGATTTCAAAATTCGCATCAATAAAAGTAAACATTTTGTAAATATATTATTCATTTTTGTTTATCGAAGTAATAGAAGAAATCTGACGCTCTTTTTCCCTTGTGACTGCGTCTAACACAATTGCCACGAACTAATAAAGCCTGTATTTTGAAAATTTGCACTCTACTGTACCAATATTTACTGTAGTGTAATTTATTTTGTTTAACTGCGTATAAAATACTCCTATTTTGTCTTTCATTCAAATTATACAATCTTCAAATTATATAATTCTTTATCATAAATGTATGACTTCTTCACAATGTATCAAGAGGAATATGAAGATTCATTATTGTGGGTCTTGCATTTTAAACGCCTGTAATTTAGGCTTTCAGGTATTCAATATTTTCAAACAGTGCTTCCTAAGCTCTGAATCAAAACCTAAAATAGGGTAAAACACGTGAGTGTTAAGGTTGATTAAGCATTTACAGAAGGTGCATCTGACAGATTCTTCGATATTTTTAAACAAAAAGATTATTCATGACGCTACCCCGATTCAAAATATTTCATCAACATTTTCCATATGACTCTATTTTAATGTAGCATAATGTATTGCAATTTAATGTCTTTTTACATATCATTAATGTATGCTTTGTTTCCCTCTTTTGCTTTGTTTCTTATATGTTTAACACATAAGGGAAATATTTTTGTAGTGATGCCAATGAAAAAAGTTTAGTAGAATATTCTGTGGCATTTGCTTTTACAAGAATTAGAACATATAACGTGTTCTAATTCTACGTGTAAACTTCTTGTCGGTTGTGTTCAACATAACGTATAGGGTTCACACAACCTACAGCACTGGTGAAACGCGCATCGCTGTATTTATAATTTTGTTTTAAGAATTGTGAACCTCTCATTTTCAATTCAAGTTTCAGTTCCGATGTAAAATTCATGGATAATGCGTTTGTAAATAAATGTCTATTTTCAATTTTGCAAAAGCGGTATTATTCCTTGATTGAACTTACTTTCTACTGAGTCAGGGACTAATAAATATGGCTGCTTAACTCTATGAATTAACATCTCGAACAATTTTACTTTTTTTAAAGGTTAAATATTATTTAAATTTAGAAGAGATTTCAATGAAATTTCATGGTTTGCTCCAACATATGCCTTATTTCCCAGTTTTGCTTTGTTTCTTATATGTTTACTTCGGGTGTGGAACATTTTTGTAGTGAAATATGAGACACAATAGTAGAAATTTTAGAAGCCTTTTTTAAAGCATATATGCATAACTCAAAATGAAAACAGGCATGAATTTCAAAGATCTTTATTTATATCACGTTTCTGTCTTTACGATCCATGACAGTCGAACAATCCCAGAGATCTTTGCACGTTCAGAGTCTGTGGAATTGGCACAAAGGATTTATTATGCTTCCGAAATTTCTGCAAAGAGAATAATCAGTATTTAGCTATAATGTGTTTTCAAATTTATAAAATTTTGCATTGAGATAAATATCCATGCTGATAATGGAAAAGCTTTTTAAATAAACTAGAAATATGTTTACAAAATAAAAGGGAAGATTTTTTGGAGAGAAAATTATCAAATTGCTAATACATTTTCATAATATTGGATTAAAATGATTCTTAACATAAATAAATAATAAATGAATCATGTAATTAGATGCAAAGTTTCACTGAGCAAAAAGTGGTTGCATAAAAATAAAATAATTTAAAGATAAGTGAAAATAAATAAGAATAAGGAAAAATGTTTCACCCGACTGGTTAGATTTAGATATTGTTGGTTAGATTTTGGGAAGGTTTAATAATTTCAAAACATGCTGATATATCTTAAATCTGATTAGATCTCAAATAAATCATTTGGCTGAATTGTACATTATGCATAACAGAAACACACATTAAAATTGGGTACTCTTGAAGTATGCTTAAATGAAAAAATTAAACTAGTAATAAAAATGCATGGAAAATTAAAGAAATGTTCTGTTTGAAATAAGAAAGTGCATATCAAGGTTTACTCTCAAAATGCTAGAATATTTATATTTTTTAACGTATTTGAATGCTTACATACAGCAATGAATAAACATAATTTTGGCTCCTCTACATTCAATCAATTAAAACTCATAAATAAAGTTTAAGCAATTTTCGCATCCTCCATAATAAAATAAAAATAAAAAATCAAACATGCATTTCAGGTGATTTTACAGAAATCAATAATATATCATCTTATTCTTTTAATAACTTGATTTATTGCCTTTTAACATAAAAAATATTTGTGAATAACTCTCAAATTCCAGAGATTTAGCAAAAATGAATCTAATTTTTAACTAGTTCTCAAGTCTACACTGCAGCTGCACGTAATACCCAATAGCTGCATTTTTTCTTAATAAGGCACTGTACAAAAGATATTGAAGAATGCAACTTACCATTTACAAATATGCATTATATCCATATCCAAAACCTCCATATCCTCCAAGACCACCATATCCATAACCTCCGTATCCGCCAAGGCCACCGTATCCATAACCACCGTATCCAAGACCGTATCCTCCATAACCAAGTCCGTATCCGTGTCCTTGTGCCTTCCTGAAGTATCTGGTGCTGACTCCGTGTCCATGACCATGATGGCTGTAGTGAGGAATGACGTCCAGAGAGCAGGCAGCAATGGCTACGAGGGCCAAGACGAGGATCTGAAAAAATATGGAAATTATTCGTCATACACTTGAATGATGGTGCAAACTTTTAAAATTTAAGGCAATAAATTCTTTTACATGCGTTTATAACATTTCTTTAGTTAAGGCATTTCACTGCAGTGTTAAAGCATTTCAGTGTTTTGTTAGCATTCTGAACTTCTTACTGTCCATTGCAGAAGCTAAATATCATAGAGACATGAATATTATTTAGCTATCAGGTTGTTTTAGTTGCAAAGATATAATTATTAAAATTTTCAAAAAATTCGTTTACGAAATTATCGTGAATCTCCACGTAAATCCGAAAAGCATATTTTTTGGAATCATACCTCTTAATGTGCATGTGAACACGATAGCTCAAAATGGTAAACAGCTAGATAGATGACATTTGGCATATGAATTTGACCAAAATTGTAGATTTGAAGGAATTTTTTTTTACAAAATCCGTTCTGAGATAGACCATCTGCCTCTCGACTAGTTTTCAAGTATACGTGAATAAGGTAATTGAAACAAAAAAGCTAGAAAGGGAAAACATGACACGCAATTTTTATGTAAAAAATGTAGATCTATATAAAATGTTAGACCAAAGCAATCAGAGCGGAAGTTGGCTATTTGTCTATCCATGTGCATGTGAACTTGATAATTCAAAACCGAAACTAATTACCTAGACAACGAAAGTTGGTGCGCGATATTTACACCAAAATCATTACAAATGTTTGATCAAAATAATCTCCGAGGAAAATGTGTTTTTTCAAAATTCATTTTCGATTTTCTTCACTATATGACAAAGCTAAAACCGAAATCTGCGAAATCATATATGTATTCAGAAAATTCGGTGGGAGAACTCACCCGATTTTTTTTCACAGGTAACGATTGTGTAAAGACATGAATCTTTCAGTTTTTCCAATTTAAACATTTCTGTCTGCAATAGCAGACAAATTATGACTGTTGTCAAATAATGTATGTGTAGTAAAGATAATAATTAAATTGAATAGAATTTACAGACACTCTAGATAGGTTATGTTAAGTTTTCAGAGTTTAAGATTTATTTTTCATTGAGACATTCATGTTATATTGGGTATGTTTATTTACGATAAATACTATTTATGTTAAATTTTTATTACTATGGTTATTTCAAATGCCGCACTTAAACAACGCACGATAATATTGCAGTAAAAACCTGTTTTTACAGGGATTGAAAAGGTCAGAATTGTTAAATTATACGTACACGGGCATTTATTCTGTTAATATTATAACTATTAAAAAGAAAGGGTTCTTTCATTCCAAAACACTATTCCACAACAGGAAGCCAAAATAACATTACAGTCTTTGTGTGTGCTGTACGAAAAGTTTTGGTTTGACTGAAGATAAATAAAGCACAACTTTATAGAATGAAACGGAATGATATCGAAATTTAAGAAATCATTTTACTCTAACATTAAATTATGAACTCTACTTACTACGATTTTCATCATTTTCGGTGTTTCTGCTTGAAAGCTCAACTCTAATCTGCTTATACTTACAAGTTTCTCTTTATATATACTTTCAACAACTTCTCTAGTTTTCGAGAGTATATGTCAAGGGCAGTGCAAACAAGTCCATTTCGAAATCAAAATTATGTCATGGATAATTTTCTAATGAGAATAGGAAGGAAGTTCTGGAATCCAAAAGCTTTTATGCATGGAATTCTGAATACCTCACCCGATTAATATGTTTAGGAATGCTTTAAGCAGGTGTGGATTGAGGATCTATTTCAATCTTTACACTAAACTTCCAATCTCCCTGCATGTAAATGGTACATTGAAGTTATAGGAAACGAAGATTATGTGTTTACTGTTGACGCTACGTTTACTTGTTAGGATAAATTAAGTCTTTAATTCCGAGGCGACTTTTTTCTTCTAGCCACTTTAAAACAGGACCTTTTTGGGAGGATGCGACATGAATTGGACTCTCCCAACATGAGTGGTCATTTACTGCACCACCCCACCCCTGATATAACATTCCCTTAAGGCGCGCGGAAACTGGTTGCGGTTGTCAAGGATAATTGGACCCCCTACCTCGCTTATCTCTGAAGCGACCTCAGAACCTCACCTCCCCTCAAAAGAATCCAGCCGCCTCAAACCGGCCTTCGTTGCTGTTAAGAGGAAAGTTTTAGACCGCCCGAGACCGCCTCGCTCGGTATGAGAGGGTTAAACATCCTCTTCCTCAGCTTTGGGTTCATGATAATTCTTACATGAAATTTTTCCCATCAACGTTGAGCTGTTATATTTCAGAACTATTTAGCATGACTGTGCATTCTAACAAGTGGGTTGAATGGAGTTTCTGTCAAAGTTCTGTTTTAGCAATTTGAATCTGTAAAATGCCTGTTTATTTTGACTTTAGTTTCCTCCGAAATTAACTGTAATTCACACCTTTTTAGGGACAGCACTTACAAGTTCATTACCTCACAATTTCCATTAATCTTCAGACTTCGCGTCCATTTTAATGGACATTTGTGTTTTATTTACAAAAAAGTTTTTTCCATTCAAGCCATTAAATCTCGTTGTCCAATGATTTGGATGGTCCCATGCCGTCATCTATTAATTATATATAATTAATTAGATTAATTATTTTATTAATTATATTAATTAATATATAATCAATAAATTAATTACATGCAGTGTTATATAATCCTATCAAGAGTATTTATATCGATTTGTGTGAAAATTAGTTGAAAATTATACCTTTGGGTCTCAAAAGAATATGCTAATTCTGGCCCCCTCTACATGTCTTTATATTTTTATAAGAACATTTTGATTCTCCCTGTGCTATGAATACCAAACTTAAATTTTGAAAGTTCATTTGACTTTTATTAAGTTCATGTTAAATATCTTCTAACCATTTCTTTTCGTTGGTTACCTCTTCATGGATCATTAACTTGCAAATTAAGTTTAATTAGTTTAAACTCATAGTAGTTTCTTTTCCTGATCATCGGGAAAATACAAACATTACGAGAGTTTTTGGCGTTCTTATAACACAGTAGTAGGATGGAAAAGAACAGGGAAAATATTTCTTTTAGAAGAAATCAATGCTATGAAAGAAGTTACGTTTTCTTCTGAGCAATTTTGTCATTTGAAAAAGCCAAACAAGGTAGTTATTAAAATATAACTAAAAGCGAATTAATTTCGATATGTTGGAGAAAAATGAATGGAACATTTGATTTTTTTAAATTATCTTATTAACGTTTCTCTATTTCTTTTCCTTTTTCATATTTTGCTCTCATTTTATGTTCGAATATTGAAATCAGATTAAATCTATTTCCCACAGTATATGTAATTCATAAGAAATTCAAAATATATTATATTCACAGAAAAGAAAACTTTCTTTATCGAATTTCAATTCTATTCCCATATTTTGCTCTCATTCTATGTTCGAAGATTGAAATCAGATTAAATCTATTTCCCACAGTATATGTAAATCATATGAAATTCAAAATATATTATATTCACAGAAAAGAAAACTTTCTT
>BGPR01006208.1:0-18281 GCA_013235015.1 Araneus ventricosus | reverse complement strand
ATATGAAATTCAAAATATATTATATTCACAGAAAAGAAAACTTTCTTTACAGAATTTAAATTCTATTCAACTATTTCAATTCTATTCCCGTATTTCAATAAAATTCTCATATTTTGCTCTCATTTTATGTTCGAATATTGAAATCAGATTAAATCGATTTCCCGCAGTATTTGTAATTCATCTAAAATTCGAAATATATCTATGTTTACAGAAAAGAAAACCTTCTTTATCAGATTTCAATTCATGGATTGAAAATTAAAAAGTGATACTAAATTAAAAAGCAAAATAATAGTTTGTTTTCCTTTAAAAATTTGTCATTTTTCCTTTGTCATCATAGATTCATATTTACTTCCCTTTTAATATTTTTTCATTAATTCTATATAAATTTATAATCGCTCGACTTTCTACTCTTGCAAAATACAAGAAATTACATATTATTTTTAATGCCACGCATGAATTTCATAGCCACAATTTTGTCTTCTTAAATATTTGACTTTCAAATATTGAACTCCATTTCAAAAAGAAATGGAAAAATTGCACTGCATTATTATTTTTAAGAACAGAAGAAAATTTATAGGCTAAATTAGGACCTAGTGAAAAAGATTCTACGCATTTTAACAGAAAGATAGACATACAATTGTACTTCTTTCAGAATACTTATAACATCTTGGCAAGTCAAATGCAGTTCGAAAGCGATGCTTCATAGAAAAAGTATAAAGAAAATTTCATGAAGTTCATTTACTCAGTATTAGGTTATTGAGTCTTAGAATTGAGGGAAAGTAAGGATGAAATTTGATTATTTATATATCATAGATGTGAATGCAGATCATCGAATTTTTAACGCATTCCATAGCTTGCATTTCTATCGATCTATATTTTAAAAAAGATTACCACAAAAAAGGGAAAAGAATATGATGCTGGCTACTAAAACTTTATGTATGGGATAAATGCTGTTTTATTTTAAGAATGTTTTGTCATGAAATTTGGTATTAAAGATGTTCTTCTCTCTGTCTATTAAATCAATGCAAAATTATTCATGTAATAAGATTGGAGGAGAAATCGGATAAAGTAAACCCGGATTAGCACTTAAACAATCATTACTACATTGAACAAGTAAACGCCTACACTACACATCCTTAATCCTTAATCCTTAATAATATAATAAATGCGAAAGTGTGTCTGTCTGTCTGTCTGTCTGTCTGTCTGTCTTTCTGTCTGTCTGTCTGTCTGTCTGTCTGTTTGTTAAGCTTTCACGACCAAACAACAAAACCGATTTGGATGAAAATTGGCAGAGTTGTAGCTTGAAACCCGAGAACGGACATAGGCTAGGTAAAATCACGTTAAATTAATTATTTTTGACTACAGATTAAAATTAGTTAACAAAGAAAGCCCATTGACTCCGCGATTCGCGATGAAAATTTTTATTTTTCAATCAGCTGTCACGTGATCCTTTAGGAATGCGAAAACATGTGGAATAAATTATTTTTAAAATCAATTATCACGTAATAATTTTTTCCGCTGTAACTTCCGAACAAATTGTCCGATGCAAATTATTTTTATACCATCTTAAAGATAAAACTTTTACCTTTTCAATGATACCAATTTTATTTCTGTGACAGTTTTCATTCAATTTTTGTTAATTTTTTAAATTTTACGCGCAGACGATTTTGAAATAACGCAAATTTATAGCTACTCAGTTGCTAGGAAATGGTTAGACTTTGAAATAATTTGCCTTTATTTCTGAAAATTTTTCTTACATTTATGAGTATCCATAAAATAAGGCAGAATTTACATGTATCAGTCTGTCTATCGCTCGGTCACAAGAACTCCTCCTAAACGGTGAATGGTAGCGATGTGAAATTTACACACGGCATTCTAGAGCATATTTGTAGGTCAAAGGTGTTATTTTCAACTTTCAGAGTTAATTAGTTCTTAAGATATTTAATTAAATAACGAACTTTAGCCGCTTTTAAGCCTAATGCTTAGACGTTTTTTTGCCTATAACTTCTGAAATCTTTATTAGACAACAGTTATTTTTATGCCATTTTAAAGAACAGAAAATGATCTTTTTACTGCTATTAATGCCATTGCGATGAAATATTTTCTCCGATTGCTATAAAGGTTTAAAAATATTTTTTAACGTAATTTCTAACAATACTTTTTATTCTTATAGAAATAAATTCAAGCCAAATTACTGTTTCGCGCGCGGGATTTTGCCAGTGTTAAAATTAATAAAAGAAAATATTGCTTTCTTTGACCATAAACAACAAAGGAGACTTTACACTTCCGGTTTCCTGTTGTCGTAGCATTTGCAGCTGTTAATGCGGTTACACAGTGATCCAATGATGTTAGTGAATTATTCTCTCGATGTTTTGTTTAACTTTCACAGTGAGGTATTACAGAATATCCATCTGTAGATACGGTAATGGGCATTAACAAGGAACATCGTATACTGTAGAGCTCTTCAACATCTTAGAATTGTCAGGGCACATTCCGACAAGCCGAGATTGAATACCGGTGTGCCAGTACTACTAACACGCAACCTCGATATACCGAGACTGCGCAATGGCACACGGTCGCAAATTACACACCAAGGTCCAAACGTCATGAAAGCTACTGTTATGACTGATATAGGGAGCAGAGAGAGTATTTTAATTTCACGCCTTCCGATAATGCCGAAGGATTCATCATCTCAGTACAGAAGGCAACAAATCCCTTTAAAAATGTCATTTGCCAGGCTCAGGGCTAGATACTGAAAGTGGCAAATGTACATTTGGAAAAACCATATTTTTCGCATGGGCAACTATATGTGGCCTGTTCACGTGTGTCCAGCCCACACAACCTCTACATCCGTACAAATAATGTGGTGTACAAGAGTATATTAGAATAGATAAACAATTTACATAACTATATCAGCATACATGTACAGTACACTCCTGTCAGCCGTCCAATTAAGTATTATCTCCGTCAGAACTTTTACTTTCTCCTTTCAAAATGCAACAAAACATTTACATTCGTGAATTAAAAAAAAAAGAATAATTCAAAGTCTTCGCGCACGAAGTCGCGGGTAACAGCTAGTAATATAATAAATGCGAAAGTGTGTCTGTCTGTCTTTCTGTCTGTCTGTCTGTTTGTTAAGCTTACACGACCAAACCACAAAACCGATTTGGATGAAAATTGGCAGAGTTGTAGCTTGAAACCCGAGAACGGACATAGGCTAGGTGAAATCACGTTAAATTAATTATTTTTGACTACAGATTAAAAATAGTTAACAAAGAAAGCCCATTGACTCCGCGATTCGCGATGAAGAATTTTATTTTTCACTCAACTGTCACGTGATCCTTCAGGAATGCGAAAACATGTGAAATAAATTATTTTTTAAATCAACTATCACGTAATCCTTTTTTCCGCTGTAACTTCGGAACAAATAGTTCGATACAAATAATTTTTATACCATCTTAAAGATAAAAATTTTACCTTTTCAATGATATTAATTTTATTTCTGTGACGTTTTTCATTCAATTTTTATTAATTTTTTAAATTTTACGTGCAGACGATTTTGAAATAACGCAAATTTATACCTACTTCGCTGCTAGGAAACGGTTAGACTTTGAACTAATTTATCTTTGTTTCTGAAAGTTTTGCTTATGTTTATAAATATCTATAAAACAAGGCAGAAATTACATGTATCTGTCTGTCTGCCGGTCGATCGGTCGGTCACAAGAACTCCTCCTAAACGGTGAACGGTAGCGACATGAAATTTACACAGGACATTCTAGAGCATATTTCTAGGTGGTCAAATGGGCTATTTTTAACTTTCAGAGTTAATTAGTTCTTAAGATATTTAATTAAATAACGAACATTAGCCGCTTTTAAGCCTATTGCTTAGACGTTTTTTGCCAATAACTTCCGAAATCTTTATTATACAACAATTATTTTTATGCCATTTTAAAGACCTGAAAATGATCTTTTTAATGCTATTAATTACATTGCGATGAAATGTTTTCTCTGATTGTTATTAAGGTTTAAAAATATTTTTGTAACGTAATTTCTAACAAGTCTTTTTATTCTTATAGAAATAAATTCAAGCGAATTTACTCTTTCGCGCGCGGGCTTCTGCCAGTGTTCAAGTTAATATAAGAAAATATTGCTTTCTTTGACCATTAACAACAAAGGAGACTTTACATTTCCGATTTCCTGTTGTCCTTGCATTTGCAGCTTTTAATGCGGTTACACAGTGATCCAATGACGTTAGTGAATTATTCTCTCGATGTTTTGTTTAAATTTCACAATGAGGTATTACAAAACATCCATCTGTAGATACGGTAATGGGCATTAACAAGGAACATCATATACTGTAGAGCTCTTCAACATCTTAGAATTGTCAGGGCACCTTCCGACAAGCCGAGATTGAATGCCGCTGTGCCAGTACTACTAATACGCAACCTCGATATACCGAGACTGCGCAATGGCACACGGTCACAAATTACACACCAAGGTCCAAACGTCATGAAAGCTATTGTTATGACTGATATAGGGAGAAGAGAGAGTATTTTAATTCCACGCCTTCCGATAATGCCGAAGGATTTATCATCTCAGTTCAGAAGGCAACAAATCCCTTTCAAAATGTCATTTGCCAGGCTCAGGGCCAGAAACTGAAAGTGGCAGATGTACATATGAAAAAACCAAATTTTTCCCATGGGCAACTATATGTGGCCTTTTCACGTGTGTCCAGCCCACACAACCTCTACATCCGTGTAAATAATGTGATATAAAAAAGTATATTAGAATAGATAAACAATTTACATAACTATATCAGCATACATGTACAGTACACTCTTGTCAGCCGTCGAATTAAGTATTATCAACCGTCAGAACTTTTCCTTTCCCCTTTCAAAATGCAACAAAACATTTACATTCGTGAATTAAAAAAAAGATTAATTCAAATTCTTCGCGCACGAAGTCGCGGGTAACAGCTAGTAATATAATAAATGCGAAAGTGTGTCTGTCTGTCTGTTTGTTAAGCTTTTCGACCAAACCACAAAACCGATTTGGATGAAAGGTGTAGGGAAGTTAGCTTGAGCCGAGAACGGACATGAAGCTGGGGTGAAATCACGTTAAATTAATTATTTTTGTACAGATTAATATTTAACAAAGAAAGCCTAATGACTCCGCGATTCGCGATGAAGATTTTATTTTCAATAAACTGTCACGTGATCCTTCAGATAAAGCATGTAAAATAAATTATTTTTTTTAAATCAACTATCACGTAATCCTTTTCAGCTGTTGGCAACTTCTGGAACAAATAGTCCGATAAAAGAGTATTTTATACCATCTTAAAGGTAAACATATTACCTTTTCAATGATATTAATTTTGTTTCTGTGACATTTTCCTTCAATTTTTATTCATTTTTTTAAAAGTTTAATAATTTTTGCGTGCAGACAAATTTTGAAATAGCATAATTGCCTACTTCGCTGCTGAGAGTAGTTAGACTTTCAACCAATTTATCTTTATTTCTAGCTTTGCTTACGTTTATAAATATCTATAAAGCAAGGCGAAAATTACATGTATCTGTCTGTCTGTCTGTCGTTGGTCTAGAACTCCTCGTGGTGAACGTTAGCGTCATGAAATTTACACAAGGTGCTATTTTCAACTTTTCAGAGTTAATTAGTTCTTAGATATTTAATTAAATATCAACGAACATTATTACAGCGCAAGCCTATTGATTAGACGTTTTTACTTATGCTTCTGAAATCTTTATTAGACAACAACCAATTATTTTATTCCATTTTAAAGAATAAGTAATCTTTTTAATATATAATTACATTACGTGAAATGCTTTCTCTGATTGTTATTAAAGGTTTAAAAATATTTTTTGTAACGTAATTTCTAACAAGTCTTTTTATTCTTGCAGAAATAGAATTCAAACCCAGAATTACTGTGTTTTCGCGCGCAGGCTTTTGCGAGTGTTAAAGTTAATATAAAGAAAATATTGCTTTCTTTGACCATTGACAGCAAAAAAGAGAGGAACTTCCACTTCCGGTTTCCTGTTGTCGTAGCATTGCAGCTTTAATGCGGTTACACAGTGATCAATGACGTTGGTAGATTATTCTCTCAGTGTTTTGTTTAACTTTCACCGTGAGGTATTACAAATATCCATCTGTGATACGGTAATGAGCGTTAACAAGGAACATCATATACTGTAGAAATATAGCACTCCAAATTGTCAGGGCACCTTCAACCGAGACAAGATGCCGGTGTGCCAGTACTACTAATACGCAATCTCGATATACGAATCTGCGCAATACTTTGGTCGCAAATTACACACCAATGTCCAAACGTCATGAAAATATTGATATGACTGATACTAGAGAGAAGAGAGTATTTTAATTCCACGCCTTCCGATAATACCAGAAAAAATTATCATCTCAGTTCAGAAAACGCTCATCCTTTAAAAATAACATCATTTGCCAGGCTCAGGGCCAGATACTGAAAGTAGCGAATGTACATTTGGAAAAACCATATTTTTCATGGGCAAATACCATGGCGTGTTCACGTGTGTGCAGCCCACACAACCTCTACATCAAATGCAAATATTGTGGTATACAAAAGTACATTAGAATAGATAAACAATTACATAACTTATATCAGTATAAATGTGCAGTACACTCCTGTCAACCGTCCATTTTAAATATTATCTCCGTCAGAACTTTACTTTCCCTTTCAAATGCAACCATGACATTTACATTCGTGAATTAAAAAAAAAAAAAGAACTATTTAAATTCTTCGCGCACAGAAAGTCGCAGGTAACAACTAATAATTTAATAAATGCGAAGATGTGTCTGTCCGTTTGTTATGCTTTATAACTAAACTACCAAACCGATTTTGATGAAAATTGTTGAGAGGTAGGTGGAAACCCAGGGCGGACATACGGTTTATGTCTCATCTTAAATTCAATGCTTTTGACATTGAATAAGGTAAATATATATACAAGAAGACGCATTTACCTCAGAATAGCAGCCATGAAATTACAATTTATTTTAAAATCAATCATTTTGACCTAAAGAAAATTTCAATCATGTACCAATATTTTTTTAAAAATCAAACGTCACGTGATCGTAAATAAAGCGCAAACTTACATTACAATAATTTAATTTTAAAATCAACCATCTCGTGATCATAGAAAAACCGCCATCGTGTGATCCTGTGGGAAGAAATAAACAAATGCTTTTTGGTAGTTGGTTTTTTTAAAACAACTCAAAATCGACCATTTGATATTAACCCACTCTGACTGCACATCACACGATTTCACGCAGAGTAGGGAAGTTAGTCTTTTCTGCATACAACCTGCGAATTTTTTGCAAGCTATCGTGTTTACTTAAACTACAACAGTTAAATTCGAACGGCATTGATTCGTACCACCTAGTACGCCTTGGACATAAATAACAAAAGCTTCGTTTCAAACGTATTTGAACATGCTTGCGAACGTTGCGTTTAATTGGCGATTTAAAAAACTTTGAGGTCGGAAGGTTAATTTTTTTTTTGAGTTTACTGTCTACAAATTTTATTAATTGCATAATTTCAATCTTTATCATCAGATTTTATTCAAAAAAATGTCGATGAATTGATGCTGGACGAAATCTAGATATACATGATATAATTACAGGAGTTTTTAGATTAAAGTTAAAGCAGTGTTAGTTATGACTAAAGGAAAATATGCAAGATACATATTACGTCTTTATATGTATTCTGTTTGAATAAACAAATTACTTCAGAGGAAAGACAAGCCGAGGCTTGTAAAGGTATAATATTACTCTGTGAAGTACACAGAATAAGCAGTAGTAAGAATTACAGGATATATTGTCTGTTTTAAATGGTGACTGAAAATGGTGGCAGTTGACGAACGGCATACATTTTTTTTGCATGATATACAAATGCACCTAGATATTTGCATACGAAAATTAGTACAGATAACAGACCACTGCTGTATCAGCGAACATAAAACATATTCCTACTCACATTAGTCAATTGTTATCAACCGTCAGAGACTTTTAATTTCACATAACACTCCCTTCACGACAAACATTTATATTCACGACAAAAAATTATCATTCAAATTCCTCACACATAGATACTTTGAGTAACAACCTGTATTAATGTTTCCAAAATATGTTGAAAAAGGAAGCAGAAGTTTGATATTTGTATGTCACATGATTAAACAGCAGAATTTTGATGGATCATGGCATTGACACATTTATATTTCTCTACCTCTTAAAATAAATTCTTGGCTGAGAAGTTTGTTGCACTTACTCCTGTAGTCGCGATCACTAGCTCTTTAGATGGTCTTTTATTTTGTTCATTTCTCTTCCACTTTTGAGAAAAAATCCTTTTGTTCTCCCGAAGATTTTAGTTGAGAATCCAGTTGGGTTTCAGATGGAATAATAGGAAAATCTCTATGAAAAAGACAATAAATAATACTTAAAACAAGAAAATAATTTTCACATTACACTTAGTAGAAACACGAAGAAAGGACTTGTCTTTACATTCTATTAATTCAGTATTATCGAACACCTGAAACTGCTTTCAACAATCATGGTATTTATTAATAAAATATGACGTTTTTGTGCTCAGAAGGTTCATTTTGTAATGGATGGAAATACATACACTTTTTTGCGATCGATTCCTGATCAAGCTTTTAGAATTTCATAAACTATCTGCTTTGTGTTGTTGAATACTTACGAAAAGTGTTTCTTTCGTTTGATCTTTATTTAGTTTTTGTTTTAAAATGCGTATAAATTCTTATTTTAAAGTGGTTTATGATGGCACCATTGAAATTATATTGCATTTCCGACTGTTGCACTGTATTTAGAATTAAGAAAAGAAACAGCTTGTTTTTTAGGATTCACATTAATTTGTTTTGTGTATCAAAATATTCAGCAATGATATTTGGATACTTTTGGAAGGTGCAGAAAGCGACATTTTAAAATGAAAAGCGAACTCAGACATGAATTTTTAAAAATTTTATGTGAAATATTTACACTTTTTTATCAAATGTGATCTCATCAATGATGAACAATATCAATTAGTCAATCTCACTGGAAGCTCCCCGATTCAAAACAAGGAATCCTTCATAGAAATATCTGTAAAAGATAAATTATAATCAATTATAAATAAATCTAAATAATATTCTTTCATCTAGAAGTTGAAAAGAAAGACGAGATAACTTCATTAAATATTTTTTGTTAAAACACAAAATTCCAAAAAACTCATTTTATAAAAATAATACAAATATCAAAATATCTAAAGTATGCATTCCCCTTTTGAAGTATCATCTAATGAAACAGTATTTTGAATAAAATAATGTTTTTTTCATAATACAATGAAAAAAAAAATTTTATTGGAAAAAGCTTTGAAAAATTAACTGTAATTTTTACTTTTTTTATCTATTCACTTGTTGTTTGCGGCAAAGATTTCAGCCAAATTATGAAATTCTTAGCTATTATTATTTTTATGATTTTCAATCAGCTAATATTATTCTGAGCAAGTAATTTGACACTATTCTTCGATAAATATGACTTTTGATTAAAATGAAACTACTTTTTCAGTGTACTATCTGAAATACTTAATTACGGACACATTCTAACACGATAAAAAAAAAAACTGGTAGTAAAAACAGAACAGGTTTCTTACAATTTACAAATATCATATCCATATCGAACCTCCATATCCTCCTCTTAGAGCCACCATATCCATATCCAGAACCTCCATATCCTCTCATGCCTCACTTATCCAGATCCTCCATATCTCCTCTAGACCGCCATATCACATACATCCTCCATATCCACCAGACACCGTATCCATAACTACGTATCCAAGACCCACCAACCACCATATCGAAACCATGGCCGCCATATCCCAGTCCGTATCATCCGCGTCTTGTGCTCTCTAAAATATCGGGTGTTGATTATGTTCATAGCCATGATGGCTGTAGTGAGAATGACGTCCAGAAGGAAGCAGGCAACAATGGCAGCTACGAGAGGCAAAGACGAGGATCTGAAAAAGTGGAGAATACTATTTGTTATACATAGATATTGCTGATTTATCTAAAGATTAAATGATAATTTGTTTATATGTGATATCGTATTAGGTAAAACCTTTCTCTGTGTTCTTCTGCTGCAAAACCAGATATCTTACAGTTTGGCAAAATGGTTTGATAACATACAAAATAAAACAATGTTTTCACTATCAGTTACTAATTTTTTAAATATATTAATATTATTACATAATGTAATTTTCATTTTTTCTGAAGTTCAATTTCAATATTTGAATTTTTTCTAATAAGAAATTATAGCTGTTTCCATATATATATGTGTATGATAATATGGAACAGAAATTACAGGCCTGCTGCATTATTTCTTCTTGTATTGGTTTCTGACTTTAAAGATTTTTCTCAGTGGTTGAATTAAACTAATAACATTTTGGTATTTTTTTAATACACAAAAACACATTTAAAATTTCGATCTATTCAAATTCCCCATTGAAACTACACACACTGATTGCGAATTACAAGAATTCTTTTATGAGCTGAAAAGGGTGTCGGAATTATAAAATTTCTTGGCTTATCAATCTGTTAATGTCATCATCATGGCAAAATGATTTTCCATCCAATATATAAGTCACTTAGTTTCATTACAAAATTCAATATACAATCAACAACGTAGTGATATCGAAGCTATTCCCATTGCTTGTACGAAAGGGTAATGTTAGTCGCTTGCGCAGAAAAGCAACTTTGGTTTGACAGCAGAATTTTATGAAATAAATAAAAATTATTCAATCTTATGAAGAACTTTTACTGCTTACCAAGTTTTCATCATTTGCGAGCTTTCGGTTGAACTAACTCAAATTCTAATATGTATCCTTTACAGTCCATCTTTATATATCTATACTTTAATCAACTGATCTACAACGTTTTCTGAGAGCAAATTTAAAACTGGTTCAAACACGTTTTATTTCGAAATCAAAGTTATATAATGAATCAACAGAAGAAACGGAAAAAAAAAATGGAATTCTATTTTATGCATCAAGTTTTTAATGCCTTTCTGATTAATGTTTTATCCAATGCACGACCATTATTTTTTTTATCTATACAACGGATTTCGACAGAATTTTTTATGTAATTTTGTGTAATCTTAGGTTTAGATGAATGACAAGATAGTTAGAATCTTTGCATTGAAAACTGAATGCTGAGCTCACAAATGAGTTATTATTGAGGAGTTCATAATATTAAGTTAATGTATTCCTCTAACAGACCTGCAGATGTAATATGCAATCTTTAAACATATTTGAGGAAATTGTAATTATTTATTTTATATATAATTTTTTTATTACTTAATAACACTTTTTATGTAATATTTAAATTAACATTTTAATAACCTTATATAAATATATATAATTCTCTTACGCTAGCGTAAAAAAAAAGGGTCGAATTTCTTAATCGCCGTTTGGCAGCAGCTCGTGAGTTTTTTTGTTTACATTCGATTCGACGATTGTAGCTTCGTTTGATCCGGACGATGAAATTTTCAAAATAAGATTAGAGATAGAGCAGATTCAATTTATAAGTCAGTTGTCGAAATGAGAACTGTTGAACAACTAAAACTGTTGAAGAATCTTTCCTAAGACGATCAATCTGAATCTTTACCAAAACAGAGTCGAGAGCGTTTTTTGTACGGACAGAAGTTCCCGAGCTGAAGGAATAGTTAGAATATGATGGGACTCTGTTCTTTTATCGCAGCAGCGAATATTTTCTGATCATTATTTCTTTTGAAAAGGATGTTTAAAATTTTAGTGTGAAAGCAGCTTATTTTGATTTTTTTTTTAAATTTTGAAAAAAAGCCTGTTTTGTTAACTAACATGAAAGGTGAAAGTAAATAAAATAATGCATGAGTTATAATTCTAAATAGTGAATCTGAACATATTTAGAGCCATTTGTCATAAAGTGTCCTTTTAAGCAATAAGTTTGCAGTAATGGAATAACTCAATCTTTCGAAAACTTAAATTTTCTGAGTTTTAACACATAAATATCTATCAAGCGAGAAAAAAGTTATAACTTTCTTGGCTAAATAATTATTGCAGTAAATAATGTGTATGCAGCATGTGTAGAAACTTTCAGTGATTATTTTGTGAAAAAAATTATCCTAAATTTTTGGTGTCATAATCAAGAATTTTTTTAAATTTTTTTGGAAAAGCAAGGATATTTTGTTAATGCTATAAAGTAAATAAATAATTAGCCTCAATTTTAATTCTAAATAGTGACTCTGGTTTTATGTTAGAGCCATTGTGTTTTATAAGCAAAAAGGTAATTGAAATGGGTTATCATCGTTGAAAACTTATATTTTCTGGGGTTTTAACATAACTATCTGCGCAGTGACAAGTTAACTTTCATGGTACAAATAATTGTTACCAAAGAAAGAGTATACATGTAACTGAAAACTGCTGAAACAACAAGTCACGTGAAGTGTGGATATTTAGAAGTTTGTGGAATGCAGTCCAGAGACAATGAAACTTTTGAAGAACATTCAGTTATTACTTGCCAAAGTTTTTAAGTGCCACAAGATTTCTTAGGATGAAAAACATTTTTATTTGTAACATCTTATCTGTACATTTTAGCATTTAAAATTTCTTTTTAACTTGTTTACATATGTAGGGCATAAGAATAAAATTTTAGTATATAATTTGATTATTTAGTTTTAACAATTAAAGGTTTAGTTTGTTTTATAAAAAATTTAGTTAGAACTTCGTGCTCCTCAAATAATTTAATTTACTTTGAGTAGTTAATGTATTTACAATTTTCTATTACTGTCAGGCACTCATAACTGAACAGCGAGCGAGCGATCTCAGCGTGACCCTGAGAATCACAACGTGATTCTTGGGGTTGATGAAACGGAGCGGATAGGTGTAATCCCCAAGTTTCAAAGATTTCATTTTTTTCTACAAGCGAAAGGCAATGTAATGCAAAAATATTCATCGAGATCTTGAGATTTTGATAAATCATCACGTTTAGACTTTCTTGAATCCGAAAATGAAGAAAGAAATAATTTCCGTATTATCTCTTTTTTCTCTATCTGCCTGTAGAACATGAAAACTCATAAATAGAATGAGACAGAGTGAAGAAAATTCGGTATAACAACATTGCACCAAACTTGTATATGTATATTAAATTTTGAGAAAATTTAATGTACGGGAAAGTATTCAGTCTGCTTCTCGTGTACATGCGAATATGATAATTAGCCAGGCCCGTTGGTACAGGCGTGATGAACGTTGAATCCATAAAGGCCAAAGATGTTGTCCATAAGTGGAAGCTCATGCAATTGGGAATTTCACCAAGCTCCAGTTATCGTTCTCATTATTTGACTATTGAAATCAGATTAAATCTATTTCCCACCGGCCTGCCAATTCATATGAAATTCAAAATATATCTATATTCACAGAAAACTTTCTCTAAGAAATTTCAATTCTATCCATATTTCCAATTCTATTCCATATTTCATTTCAATTCCCATATTTTTTGCTCTCATTTTGTGTTATATAGAAATCTTAAATCTATTTCCACAGTATGTAATTCATTTGAAATTCAAAATATCTCTATGTTCACAGGAAAGAAAACCTTCTTTTATCCAAATTTCAATCATGGAATGAAAATTAAAAAGTGATACTAAGAATTAAAAAGAAGCAAAAATAATAGTTTGTTTTCCTTTAAAAAATTTGTCATTTTTTCCTTCCTCATCATAGATTCATTTTACTATCTTAATATTTTTCATTAATTCTGTTATATTTACAATCCTTTCATTTTCCTGTAAATAAAGAAATTACATATTTATTTAACGCCATGCATGCCTTTCATAGTCACAATTTGTCTTAAATATTTCTCTTTCAAATATTTAACTTCAGTTCTAAAGAAACGGAAAATTGCTGCATTATTATTTTTTAAGAACAAAAGGAAAACTTGTATGCAAATTCGAAACTAGTGAAAAAAAAAAGAATTCTACGTATTTTAACGAAATATAGACATATGATTGTACTTCTTGCCAGAATGCTTATAGCTTCTTACTTAATTCAAATACCGGTTCGAAAGCGACGCTTCATAGAAAAGGATTTAAAGAAAATTTCATAAGTTCATTTTGCTCAGTATTAGGTTCATTGAGTCTTAGAATTGAGGGAAAGTAAGGATGAGAAATTTAATTATTTATATATCGCCGATGAATACAGACCATCAGATTTTTTAGCACATTCGATAACGCGTTTCTATCGCTCTATATTAAAAAAATTAACAAAGGAAAGAATATGATGTTGGCTACTAAAGAATTTATGTATGGAAACAAACCGGTTTCTTATAAGCAACCAGAAACTGGCTTAATAGTTTGTCAAGAAATTTGGTATTAAGGATGTTCTTCTCTCTGTCATTAAACAAAACAAAATTATTCATGTAATAAATTTGAGGAGAAATCGGATAAGTAAACCCGGTTTAGCGCCAGCAATCATTACTATATTGAACAAATAAACGCTTCACACTACATCCTTAATAATTTAATAAATGCGAAAAGTGTGTCTGTCCGTTTGTTATGCTTTCACAACTCAACTACCAAACCGATTTTGATGATAATTGTTGAGAGAGGTAGATTGAAACCAGGGACGACGTAGGGTATGGCGTCTCATCTAAAATTCAAAGTTTTGACGACGAATGAAATTAAATATATAACAAAAGAGGAAGACACATTGCCTCAGATATCACGCCATGAAAATTACTAATTTATTTTTTAAAATCAATCTGGCGTGATCTATAAAGAAAAAACTCAATCATGTAAAATTTACTTGCATCGACCGTCGATATTGGGTCAACAAATAAAAGCAGCTTACGTGTATAATTTAATTTTAAAATCAACCATCACGTGATAATAAAAACCGCGATCACGTAATCCTGCTGGGAAAAAACAAACAAATACTTTTGGTAGTTGGTCTTCCTAAAGTAACTTCAACAATCAGACAATTGATATTAACCCTCTGTGACTGTTTGCACTTATCCCGCGATTTCCGCGAGTAGAATAAGTCTTTATTTTTTCTGCTGCATCCTGAAGATTTTTTGCAAGCTATCGTGTTTACTTAGCTACAGCAGTTAAATACGGGCAGCGTTGATTCGTGATATACTAATTAAACCTTGGACATATTACAATTCGCTGGTTCAAACGTATTTGTACATGCTTGCGAACGTTACATCTAATTAGCGATTCAAAAAAAATTCTGCAGTCAGGTTAATTTTGAGTTTGCAGTCTAAAATTTTAGTAATTTATATTTCTCTTTTTCATCGATTTTATTCAAGAAAATCGATGAATTGATGCCTGGACAATCTATAGATATACATGATATAATTGCAGTGTTTTTTTAGATTAAAAGTTAAAAAACTGATGTTAGTTATGACCAAGGGAAAATATACGGATACATGTACGTCTTTATAAGTATTTTGTTGAATGACAATTTTACTGTTGAAAAGACAAGCTGAGGCCCAATAAATTGATAACGATATCACAGTTTTTACCATGTATTCTATTGGATGACAAATTTTTTAGCTACTAGAGAGGAAGACAAGCCGAGGCCCAATAAAGTTTATAATATTATCATGAAATATACAGTCAAGCAGTGATAAGATTACAGGATATTGTTAAATGTTTTAAATGGCGACTGAAATGGTATATTACATTGAAGGGATTTCACCAAAGTTGTTGATATCTCAGAGAATTGATAAGCAAGATTCATTTCTGAAGTTCAAGCTAATACTGAAAATTGAGAATTGGCTGTGTGAAAGGGCAATTTCAGCATCGACTAATTAAATTGTTGGTTAATTAAAACCATTAATACGTCAAAAATAGAGGAGGTACAGAGATATTTATCGGTACATGAGCTTCTAATGGACAACAGACAAATAACACCATCTCCTAACTTAGCTCCTTAACTCTTTGCGGACTGTCAGTGGTACCTCCTCAGAAGATGAAATTGAAAGTCGTTTGTGCCAGTACTTATTGATGCGTAATCTCTGATATGACACTGTTCCATGGCACACGACTGTAGAGAATTGCTCACTAAAATTAAACTCGCGCCCGGCTGCTGTATGACTGGCGTTGCGAAAGGAGAATGTTTTAATTCCATGATTCACGTAATATCGACCAGATTCACCATCCAAGTTCAAAGGTGACGATTCCTTTCAAAATAGCATTTCCCCGCGGCGGTTAACCAGGCTCAAGGATGGGCACTCAAAGTGGCGGGTGTTAGCATTTTGAAAAAACCATGTTTATATGGACAGCTATATGGGGGCGCGTTCATGTGTCCAGCCCACAAAACCCTTACATCATATAAACAAAAAGTGAAAACAAACTTAATATGAATATTTTTTTTGCATAGATATACAAATGCAGATGTTGCATGCAATTAGTACACATATACAAGATACCTAACTTTATATCGTGAACATTGTACATTCCTACGTAGTCAATTGTTATCAACCGTCAAGGCACCGAATTTCCTCTTGCAACATACAACAAAACATTTACATTCACGAATAAAAAGTTAATAATTCAAATTCCTCACACTTTTATAGTCTTGAGTGACAATAATAAATCATTTAAAATATGTTGAAAATTAAGTTGATATTTTTTATGTCACATGATTAAGTAGCAGAGAATTTTCGATGGATCGTATTTAGAGTCTTTCAAAAAACAGGTAAAGAAGCGGATCCATTTTAAAAGAAAATTTAATATAGCCAATTAGAAAGTAGTCACACACGCCTTCATTTATTAAGATAGACATCAACTATGAAGAACTATTATAGCGTTGAACTATCTGGGGTAACGGCAAATATAGCGATGCTATACGCGAGAATCCGCAATGGACTTGTTACTGTAAGGTGATTTGAGTTTTCTATATATTACTTTGATCCTTTCTTTCAAAACATGAAGTAAAGCTCGCGATGGAGAAAGGAGGGGGGGACGGATTGATAACTCAAAATATCTTCCATTCTAGTAACACATTAGAGGAAGCTCTGTTTATATTTGGCGACATATTAAAATAAATTCTTGGCTGAAAGTTTGTTTGCATTTGCTCTGTAGTCACGATCTTCAACTCTTTTCAGATGGTCTTTTATTTTGTTCATTTTCTCTTTACTTTTGAAAATCTTTTATGAAGTTTTTTTGGTTTGAGGAATCGGGATTAGGGTTTCGTTGGAATATAGGAAAATGTCTATGAAAAGGCATATAGATGCTAATAAATAATGGCAAAGAAGATATAAATCCATTTTTTCCTAATTTTTTTTATAATTGGAAATACGAAGAAAGGACCCGATATTTTTACATTCATTATTCTAGTATTGCTATCGAAACCTGAAACTGTTTTCACTTTGAGTATAGTATTTTATTGATAAAATATGACGTTCATTTTGAAAATGGATGATACATACCTTTCCTGCAGTCAGTCGTGATCAAAGCTTTTAACAAATTTCATTAAACTATATGCTGTTCTTGGAATACTTACAGAAAAATATCTCATTCGTTTGATCTTCATTTAGTTTTGTGCTTTAAATGGTACAGATTTTTTTACAGTGGTTTTATGATGGCTTTCATTGAAATTATATTGCATTTTCCGGCTTTGTGCACTGTGTGTTTTAATTAGAAAAAGAAACAGGTTGATTTAGGTTATATTATTTATTTTGTGTACCAAATAATGAGCATGATATCAGTGCTTTTGGAAGGGTGAAGAAAGTGACAATCATTTGAAATGAAAAGCGAACTCAGATATGATTTTAATATTTTTTTATTAATGAAATATTTTTACTTTACAAGCCAAATGTCATCTTACATCAATGAAAAAATGTAAAATTAGTCGCATTGTCACTTGGAGACAATTCAAATAAAGGAATCTTTCAGTGAAATACCTGTAAAAAAATGATAAATATAAATAATTATAAATAAATCTAAAACCATGTTCTTTCATCGAAGTTGAAGAAAAACCAATAATTTAATTAAAGAATTTATTTAATTCATACAAAAAACTATTTAATATTTTTTTATGAAGTCATCAAATATCAAAAGATATATAAAAATTAGTTAAAAAATCTCCTTTTTTGAAGTATCATATCTGTGAAATAGTATTTTGAATGAAATAATGTTTTTTATAGCATGCAATGAAAAGAAAATTTTAGCGGGAAAAAAAACTTTGAAAAAAAAGTAACGGTGAAATG
>BGPR01006207.1:34384-83227 GCA_013235015.1 Araneus ventricosus | reverse complement strand
CATAAAACAAGTCTGTGTACGTCACTGTACTGCATATTACTTTTTTTTCCCTTCTACACCCCTCCATGCAGAGCGGATGTTGCATTCCAGAAATAAATTGTCCGTGTGAATGGAACGGCGCAGGTGCGCGAGTGCTAAATTTTGGCGCGTGGATGTAAAATTTTCAGAAAAACTAATTTTCTAATTTTTCTGTTTAGTTGAGCTTTCCGGATACTTGAATGCCGGACAATCGAGAATTTACTGTATTTTGTTTCTCATCATCCCTTTTTCTCAACAAATAAAGCTTACAGCAATGATGCTCACCAATATCCCTTTAAGACCACAAGTATTTTTGTAACCAATGAATTCAACGGCAACTATAACTCGAAAGTGGATGGTATCTGCCATCTAATGAGAAAAGTAGGTCTGTTGAGACTCTGGAAACACGAAGAATCATTCTTTCTGTCATTTACTGCATACAATTAACCAGGAAGCGGAAATATAGGTAAGCTAATGTCTAACCCACATGATCATGCAGGCTGGGACTTAGAGGGTTTCTGGTGGCAACATCCCTTTTTCTAAAGTAACACAGAGGCTGCTGAGATGAATAAGATACCAGTATACATAGAATTTTTTAACCTATCTAACATAACATGCTCCGTTTACGTTAAAACACACTGTTTGCTTAAAATTAAGTTAAAAGAAAAATTAAAACACCAGGCATTATTGTGAATCAACAGTCTAGCGATAGGCATGCCAACAGATATGAGTGCACATCACCAAGGCAATCATGTATGCACAGCTCCCTCACACCTTTTGATAATAGGATCATTCCATGTCAAATCAACACAGTTTTTGAACAAAATTTACCTCACCATCTCAGATTTTTAAGAAATTTGGCAGAGATGTACTATTGATAGAGGCTTGGAAAAATACCAAATTTCATTGAGATATGTGGATTCCTTTTTTAATTAAAGCAATGCAAATTTTCAAAAATTTCCTCGAAAACTGCAAACGGAAATTTTTTGAATTGTTCTAGGAACTCTCCTAATTGAGCTGGAGAGCTGGGTCAGGTGTCATTTTACAGCATTTTTCATGCCCTATCCAGTGGTATACAACATACTATAGGTTAGTATACAATAATTTTTATCAAAATTTAAATTTTTCACAAAGCACATATTTTAAAATTTTCAAATTAATTCCATGAATAGCTTGTATTGTTGTAAATCACCTGGCAAAATATAAATTTGGGGTGATAATGGGTTAATTGTTAAAAAAAACTGAAGCTCATTTTTCATAATTTCCTGTATTGAGCTGAAAAAATACAAGGAAACTAATATGTACACTTCCTTGAAAATAAATATGAATGCTAACCTGAAGAAAGAACACAATAATTAGTCTAAAATAATTAAATCGTACATATTTGTACTTTGATATAATACTTAGTAGCCCATACTTTAAAAACTTTCTTTAAAGAAGCTTACAAACATTTCAAAGACAAGTTTCCCAGCATAAAAATAGCCGTCTCTAAATTTAATGAGTTGAGACCGAAACATTGTGTTTTAGCTAGTCAAAGTGGCACACTCTGTTTGTGTGTGTGCCTAACTTACCAAAATGTCAAACTGATGATAGACAATGATAAAATGAATACTGTAACAAATGGCAATATAAAAAATTACAAGCAATGCCTAGCAAAAGCACTGTGTAACCCATCAATTGATTGCAACATATAATCCAGTCAACGAAGACCAAAAATCGACGAATAGAAAAAAAAAAATGGTGTAGTTTTGAAATTTGGCACAATTGTTGGGGGGTAGTGTCCTAAACAACATACTAAAAGTCCCCGCTGGCGAGGGGCGCTCGGGGAGTACAGGGGAGTTTAAAAGGGGGCGTTTTCAGTTTTTCTTAAATATCTCGAAAACTATGGGTTCTATCGAAAACCACAATAACAAAATTAAATTACATCAAATTTCCTGCAAAAAAGTAATATTGTTTTTGTAGCATCAACAGTTTAGAAGATACAGGGGGATTTAAAAGCTAGGGTGACCTGGGGTAATCATGGTTCAAAAAACAATAAGATCCCAATATCAAGAAAAATATAAAAGATACCTACAATTTAGAAATTTGTGATGGAGTTAACTTAGTAATGTAGCTTTTGCATTAAACATTCATTTTACCCAAAATATTTAATTTTTTTAAATTGAATTTTTTAAGTGACCAATAATTACCCCGGCAATGGGGTAAATATGGGTCACAACTGGGATAATTATGGGTCACTGTCTTTATGAAGTAGTATTAATATTTTTTAAAAATAAAATATTTTGATGATGCTGGAAATTACCTCTAAAGTAGGAATTTCATTAATTAGAGCTTTAAAAATTTATAAAAAACATAAAAAAAATGAGAATGCTATTTATTTTTATGGAATGTTTTCAATTGGACTTGGTTGGTTTATAACCATAACTCTTGACAGAATAGTTTATAACATTTGTATGCCATATTTATAGCAGTATTATCAACATCAAAAGGATTTGAACCAATTAAAATTACTGGCCCACAGAATATGTATTTTACGTTGATGATCTCCAACTTGTCACGTTTAGGCCAGCAAAAGTTACCAGCTCCCTTTTCGAGAAATTTCATCTTGACATTTTGCTCATCTATTACTTTTGTAACTTTTCTGATGTAAAATGGGTCACTATCACAGTACACAGCAAAGTAAACTTGCTCTTTTATAGTGTCATGGATATTTGCAAGCAATATTTTAACTTGCTCCAGGTCTGTATTTTTCTTTAATTGTTCAATATCTCCACTTTCACTTGGCACTTTGAGTTCTTCATTAGATGTATTTGAGAGGAGGGATCGTTTAGTTGGTGGTTCATCTGTTTCTTCTAGATTCTTATTCTTGATGACACACTTCTTTTTATCTTTGGCAGCAATCCATCTAGCTTTCAGAGCCGCCTCTTTTTTAATTTCTTGTTCACGCAGAGCTACTAGATCCAGAAAATCCTTACTGTTAATAACAGCAGAGTTAGTGTCAATTTTTCTTCTTGTTTCGGATTTCTGTACAGATGATGTCTGTTGCAACCACCTGCCTAACATGTCCTCAAATATTGGTGATATTACTGTTGGTGCGCCATCTTCGACGGAATCTAGAATTTGCATATTACCGTCTTTGATTAGAATTGTGAATTCGGAAAAACTTTTGAAAATCCTAAATTAACAATTGCTAGGTGTTATGTATATAATCCTCATGAAATTGTAACTTTAAATTGTATACTTTTAACTGTAATCAGCTCACGCTGTTTTAACTGTAAATATCCACTTAATTTTAGCAGTTCACATTCCAGCAGAATAAATGTTGTTACTGGCTTACTTTAATCCTTTTGCATCTATTATTCAACTTGATTCATCAATACAAGTATAACTTACTATTATCATCTAAATATCTTATACTTTGCATGTCTAAAATAAAAAAAAATGCCCTAAAAATAGAACACATGATGACTCATAATTACCGCATGTATTTTGGGTATAATAGGGTATACATCTAAACTCCATTTGAAAATAAATAGGAATAAAAAGTGCATGTATTTAAAAACCATACAGTATCTATACTTAAAAAAAAGCATAAACCAAAAAAATCCAAACACTTCTGTAATTGTGGCATGGATCTCGGTAAAAAGCGCAATTTTCGCAGGCAATCTTTCTGAAAGATTATTCTATAGCATGTTACAAAAACACCTCAACTCATACTATGCAGCTAAGTTAAAATAAAAAAAAACCATTTAGAAACCATCTACCATTTTAGAATTTGTCTAGTAGATACCATAAGGATAAAAACTAGGTGACCCATAATTACCCCAAAAAGAGCGTGACCTATAATTACCCCGGGTCACACTAATATTTCTAAAATTCCTTATGGTAATGGTAAAATCAACTAAAAGTGCTGAATCAACAACCCTCATGCCTATATAATAAAGTATACAAAGGTAGTATTGCATGTGTCGGAGCGGGTTGGGGGTGACAAACTCATTTGATGAACAATTATGATCCCTTCCTCCCCTCATATCCATTCCCCTTCAAAAGTTCCCTTCTACTCGTAGTCCTGTCCACGAATTGTAAATTTAAAAAAAACTAGTAGTTTTGAAATTCGGAACAGTTGTTTTGGAGAGTGCCCTAAACGACATACCAAATGTCCCCGCAGCTGGAGGGTGCTCGGGGGTACAGGGGGGTGAAAGGGGGAATTTCTCAGTTTTCCTTAAATATCTCGAAAACTATGGATCCTAGCGAAAAAAAAATTTAAGTATAAAATTAAACTAAATTAAATTTCCTACAAAAATAGTCCTACACATTGTTCCTAGGTTGATTAGTTTAGAATATTATAGCAGTTTGAAAAAGTACATAATTACAATAAGTGGTTGAAAATGTTAGTTTTATTTGTATGAAAGAAAGTTTATATTTCAAAATAGCAGCTATCTATTACAATATATCTATAACATATATCTATAACATAAAAATATGCATAAAGCCATTTTTACATTTGCCTGGAAAACAAAGTTGAACAAGTTAATTACGTAGGTGTTTCTGACTGCCTAGAGCACAACACAGTTGCTGTTTACACCTTCAAAAAAAAAACTCGTATCCTTTCTGACATCCAAATTTCAAAACTTCCAAACAATATTTTTTTATTTTTCAGATAGGTCTGCCACCCAATACAAAAATAAAAACTTTTTGAACTTCTGCTTTCACGAGGAAGATTTTAAAGTGAAAGGGGTTACAGCACATGGAAAAGGGTCTTGCGAAGGAATAGGGGATTCAATAAAGAGACTGGCAGCTTGTGCTAGTTTACAAAGACCATATAAAAAATAAACTCAAACTCCACAACAACTTTTTGAGTGGGTTATAGAAAACATTTCCAAGGTAGATTTTTCCTCCTCAACCCAAGAGGAATATGCTGAATCAGAATTGTTCTTGAAAAGTCACTTTGGTCAAGCATAGGCTATCCAAGAAACAAAGCAATATCATGCATTCATTTCCAAAACTACACCAACATTATTGGTGAAATGCTTTTCATGTGATTTTCAGGGTTGGGAAAAAGAAGTGTCAAAATATCCAGATAAACTTAAATTAGAAGACATATCAGGCTACATTACCACTGTCTATGAAGGAAACTGATGGCTTGGCTATGTTTTGCAGAAAAATGAAGAACTTGATTAAGTAAAAATAACTTTTCTTCATCAGTGCACATGCCACTTACAATTTCAGAATGTACTGTTATCCTATGAAGATTTATACTTGCACCTTATTGCATTTTTTTGGATTCAATTAAGTGTATTCGATAGAAGAAATAAAATTTTAATATACCACGTTTTTAAAACGGACTAAAAAGTAAAAAATAATTTCTTCTAGCCCCATACAGATTTAAAACGAAAAACGTGGGGCGCATGCAATGAATAATTGATGCATAAGTAGTTTATTTCAGTCACTAACAATTTTTTTGCAATGGAAATTATATGAACTGTTGTGCGAGTTTTCTCAACGACAGCTACTCCCTACACTCCTTACTATTAAATATTGCATGCGCCCACGTTTTTCGCTTTAAATCTGTATGGGGTTATAAATCTGTATGGGGCTAGAAGAAATTATTTTTTACTTTTTAGTCCGTTTTAAAAATGTGGTATATTAAAATTTTTATTTTATTTAAATAATTATTTTCTGCTTTTTAGTCTTCTGTGTGTGAAATTTTGCAATCGATTTTAACCATCTTGACGAGATTATGGTGGAGACATGTGGCAAATTTCAGGTTTATTTCAGTTTCTCTTCACTTGATCATAAATAGAAAATTTCTATTTTCCTGAAAAATTAAGTTACTTGACGCAGAAACCTTCGTGAAAACAACTAGCATCCGAACAGCATTTTACGGGGGGGGGGGGGGGGGGGGGGGGGGGGGGGGGGGGGGAGTGTCACTCTGGTATAGCAAACCCTCCCCGCCAAACTTCAATCCACTCTTCGATGTTCCCTCACTATTCACGGCGGAATTTCTTGGAATCCTACAAACTCGAGATTCCCCTTCATTGCTATTCACGAGTGACACCTGGACAGCGCCATCTATCGAAGCTCTGGGTTGGTAAAACACAAAATATGAAATAAAAAATTAACAGACAAACAGACAGACAAGAAAGCAAATTAATATTGCATTGTCATCTAGTTCTGAGCTATGTTTAAAATTTCAAGTCTCCAGCTCATCGGGAAGTTAGTTCAAAATTGATTGCAAAATTTGTACCGAACAGACAGACAAGAAAGCGAGTTAATAAAAACGTGGTAAAAATACAGGTTCCTACAAAATGACTTTTCTTTTCCGACTGCTTAAAGTATTTTTAAATATTTTTCAAAAGTCACTAAACTTCAATTTTGGGTTTTAAACATTTTTAGAATAGTTAATTATCAAGCATAGTTAAAATAAAAGTAACTTTATAGAAACCTTCGCTTTAAAGTCTTCTTTCTGATGTATATCTTATTTTTTTTTAAAAAAATGTATAAAAGCTTCATTTTTTAAAAAGAATCTGAAAATAAATTTGTGATTACACCCACTTTGAGAAACTCCTCCTCTTCAGCGGAAGGATACACATCTGAAGCCCCTCCCTCTCTTTTGGAGTGACAAAGATTAATTGCGCATTCTTACCTTTATTTTTTGCTTACTATCTCAGCTGTGCATTTCTGTGTGTGCTAGCTTGTTAAAACAGGACCGGCCTTACTAAATGCGCGGCCCAAATGGAAACATTTGGCATTTAAGTTTTAATAAATAATATATAAGTAAATAAACAATATGAAATTTTAATAAATAAAATAAAATTTATTTTTTTAATGTTTTAAATAATAACTTTACTTAATTAAAACTTAAATTTTATAAAAATTCTAGAAATGATAATTTTTTATTGCTTTTATGATTGCATGCATTACAGAGCAATTAAGTTCTTGAGGAAATTAAGAGCCATATATAGTTATTTATTCATGATTGCTGAGGAACACAAAGCATGGGCGTATTTAATTAATGAAAACACAGAAACCTATAAAGAAAATTACAATTTTTGACTTCTGAAACAGTCAGCCGCTCCAAGAAAAAATTGATTTGTAAACGAATTTAAAAGTGTGAAAAATTTCCTGCGGATAATATTTTGAAATCACAATTATACTCAATTTTAATTTGAATACGTTTGAGAACACTGCACTCTTGAGCGGGCCCTATTTGGAGAAATTGGTCCAATCGACTAAAGGCTGGTCCTGGTGTTAACATATAAAACTTGTCACTTGTTATTTCTTTTATTTTATAAAAATTTTCTTGCTAAACTTTTTTTCATTATTATTGAGGAAAAATAGTTCACTTATTATTTTAGGACAAAGAACGAAATTTTCTAACTGTATGCTTAATAAATATAAGAAACGCATTCATATAATTTAACGAAAAATTTAATCAATATTTTTCATAGTGTAATACTGTCTCCCTGTTAATGCCAGCACTTCGAGTTTATTAAATGGTTTATTTCTTTTACTGTATTTAGTGCTGGGCGAAATCAAATGCAAGTATCTGTGAATATTTCAATTATTTAAAACATTCTTCATAGGTTCAGTGGAGTAAATAAGAGGGGGCGTATGGGGCGGTTCGCCTCGGGCAGCACTTAGAAAAGGGTGACAAAATCAGACATGTAGGAAGACAGTTTTATAACTAAGAGCAGCATCACTAGTTCAATCATTGTATACATAAAAAAATATCTATTGTGATTAATTAATATTTTTCGCCTTTTTTCGGTAAATTGCTATAGTATAAAACAAAGATTGGTGGTGGACGAGCGATTTCGCAACCTATCTGCAGAGATTGAGGGCGTCAACTGACAAATTGCGTTATTATATAAAAAAATTTCCCTGGAATATATATTTTTATTTTGAAGTTTATTTAACTAAAAGGGTGGCATGTTGCAAACTTTGCACCGAGTGGCAAAAGTTGCAGCTGCGCCACTGCATTTCTATGTTTATTTATTTATTGTTACGTAGTACCAATTATAGTTTTTATTTTTGTAAAAAAAATCATATAGCAATTGTAGACACCATCCCCAAAAAATAAAATCAGAGAGTGTTTTTGGAGTTTTTCTCTAAACACTGTATATAATCTGTCATTATATAACTTAAAATTTTTGTAATTGAAGATGTTTTCTTTTAAATACTTTTAGATTATTTTAACTTCTCTTGCAAATAAATTGATCTATCTGATTTCCGCATTAGTAATAACATGTTAAATTGCTGCATGACATTTAGTGCATTATAGGGTCAAAAAGAATTGATAGCAAATATTTCAATTATTTAAGAAATTCTTCATATATATATTTATTTATACTGCATACGTAAAAGTTTTATTTTATGAAGAATTTAATTGATGTTCACCAAATTAGTATCGTTTTTAGATGTATATTTTATCAAAATAAGTTATATATGTTGCTTCAAATGGACCTGAATAGGATTAATCAGAATCTTTTTTTCATTCGTGGCTTCTTGTAAGCAGAAAAATTTTACTGGTCCCTCTATGTTTGAAAAATTTTCTTGTTTCTTCCTCTGTAACTAAATTCCTCATAAATTATAAATTCACAAGAAAAGATGATTAGAACTTGTGGTGCCATTTATTATCTTTATTAGATATAAGAACATTTATTTTCACTAGTAAACCACCAAAAGATTCTGCCTACCAAAGAAAAAACTATTTTAAGATATACTTTAGTAGAAAAAAAACGATCCAAGAAAAGGTTAATGTAAGTAAGGAAAATAATTTAAAGAGAATAAGAAGTAAGAAAATTAATCTCTGTTTTCTCATACCCATATATTAACAAAATAAAATAATTAAAGATTTTTTAAAAATTCAAAAACCAGGTGAAGTTCAAATGAGCATAAGTAAAGTTATTTTGCAACTGATTTGTTTATACAAATAAGTTGCTATTCATGGTTCTCTTGTCAAAGTTCTTTTAAACTTCATGTTGAAATTGAATTTTTTGGATCTGGAATGATATAGACACTATTTGTAATTTTTTGCCATGTTATTGCTTGGTTTCTTTTAAATTGCTAATTAGTGAAGTTTTGTAATTTGATTTTCTTATGTAGATGAATGGGCCCTTAAATCTACATGTTTTAAAACAATGCAAAGTTTCCATTTAATTTAGGTACGTCCGGATCATTTAATTTAGTTTTAGGCTATAAAATATAATAAAATGTATCAACCACGCTTCAAATAAAAGAATTATTTCAACATCAAAAATAATGTGTGAATCATGTTTTCCAATTTATAGATAAAGGAAGAATAAGCATTTATGAGAACGATCCTGATTTTGTCTTTGAACTCATTGTAGTACTGTTTATTCAAATCTAAATGGGGAGGGGGGGCTTCAGCTGCAAAATTTAGTTCCTGGAATCGTAAGCCTTAGCAGAAAATGAGAAAGCTGCTAATCAACTATTTATGAAAGAGGGATGTTTCTTATGCTTTTGTTGTGACTAGATACGAGATATCGAGTGTGTGAAAAATAGTAATTCTTCTAAGTTCTGACAATATTTGGCTGTGCGTACTTGTGCAGTTTTAACTTGGCTCTCGTACATCACAAGAAATTAATTTCTTAAATATATGCTTGATGTAAAAAAAGGTCTCTTTATTGAAGTAGTTTAATTGAATATGGATCTTGGAAGAAGTTCGAAGAAGAGACTAAAAAATGTATAGAATGTTTTGTTTCTTCTACTTATCAAACTTAATTACCTGGAAAAATTTCACTTATTTAAGAGATTCTTTACAATATCGTTGTTGCATGTAACAATTATACTTTTTATTATATGAAAATTCATTGATGTTCAATTTCTATGCTCAATAAATATATCACTCAATAAATGAATACTACTTTTCTATTAAAAATATAATTCAGTTCGTTTTTTTATTAGTTAAAAAGTATGTTCTTTTAGGACATATTGCTTTGGCGATAAAATTTTATCAGATTATTTTTATATAGTTTGATTGGAAGAACTTTTCGAGATGAAGTAGAGCTAATTGAAGACTAAAGTAATATTAGATAAAATATTACTAAATTTGTATCTTTAAGTAGATCTCATTGAAGAAAGTGATTAATTACTTTAATGGAAATATTGCTTCGTGATGTGACACTCAATTGTCACATACTTTTAGTCATAGTTACTAGAAGTTTACAAATATTAATTGTATTTTATAAATGCTCTATTCAATTTTAATTAGATAATTAATTAATTAAATTACACTTTGAACTCAGTCATTTTAAATTTCATATGGAAATCGTGTATACAAATATTTATATTAAGTAACATCGAAATAACTTTAGAATGCATTGCATAAAAAAAGTAATTAACTTTTTCTTAGCATAATTATTTTGGATATATATCTAATCAAATCTACACATCACTCAGCGAGTTATAAATATAAAAATGATAATAATATACTAATATTAAGAGTGAAATAAATTAAGTGAAAATGACAAAAACAAGAAATGCAATAATTAAATCTTCATATCAGTATAATAGACGCATCATTCCCTTTGCGTCGGCATTTTTATCTCTCGAAGGACCAAAACCTATTTGAAAACATTTTCTCTCTCCTTTCTTTATTCATTTAGAAGTTTTAGATGTCTTAAGTCATATACAAAAGGGACATTTTTGAAAAATTATCCATAAAGTATTTACAGAAGATTGCTGATGAATTCGGATCATTCTAAAACTTGTGTTCAGATTATTCCATAATTCAAAAAAAGTTTCAATTTGATTTTTTTTTCTTTTTTTATTGAACCAATCAGGACAAATTAATATCTTTTCAAATTCTGATATTATTATTTTAGCAATTCAGATAATTGTGTAGTTCAAGAAATCCTTCGAGAATGCTTTTCTGAGAGTGCTCACAAATAAACACAAACCTTGTTCCTAGGAATGTTTTTCGGAGTTATTTGTACGAGTACTTGATTAAAATCAGATTTTCATGCTCAGCTTATTTTTCTGAGGAAAAATAGAATTGCCTACTTATTATAATAGAAGTATTTTCTCCATATCATAAAGTGGTTGCAGCGATTGGGTAGCAAAAGCGTGTGGGGAGCAAAAAATTTCAAGACACCTAAAAGCACCACAGAGTAAGGCAACAAAATTTTAAAATTTACTTTCAAAATTAGCTAGCTTTCCCGGGCATTGTTGTTTATTTTATACTCCCTAGTTTTAGATATATTTTCCCCAGTTTAGATTATACAGGCAGCTAAAATGAAATACTCCACTTTTGATTTCTGAGAGTGCTCACACAGACACACAAACCATGTTCCTTGGGTTATTTTTCGGAGTTATTTGTACGCTACTTGTTTAAAATCAGATTTTCTTGCTCAACTAATTTTTCTGAGGGAGAAAAATATGTCCAATTATGTAAACAAAAGTGAGAGAATTAAATGTCACATCCTCAAAGCTTCACAATCTTGATAATCCTAGGAGAAACATGTGTGCGTCTAATGGATGAAATAGTATTAAATTAGTATCTTTTTTAGACATGCAGATTTAATCAAAGTAAATGATATTATATTGTTTGAAATTACCCTCGTGCACAGCGTTAGGATTAATTAGAATACACATTTTCATTCTCAGCTTCTTGTATGCAGAATAATGTAGGCCGCCGAAGCCAGTAACCTGTTCTCAAAACTTTTCAGGACGAATTTGAACTGTTCTGATATTACAAAATATATTCATAAAAACTTCAAAAATTTTCTCAAATGTATTAAAAATTTGAGTTTTGGTTTCTGAGGTTATAACCACAGCCACTTTCCTGCTTTTGAAAAATAGCAATTATCCGGCAATATCTCTATTAAGAAATTTAAATCTAAAATGACAGTTTTCATATATTCTGGGAGTTTTTGTCGAACGATTTGCAAATACCCGCCTCGAAAATCATCCCCCATCTTCCACTCCCTATTTGGCTTGTAGACTAAAGAGCGGCTATCAAATTACCCACACAAAAGAGAAGACCCTTACAAAGGAGTAAGGTGGATTGTCTTTGGAGGGGAACATGGCTCAATCTTTTCATGACCGCAAACAAAATCATCTGTAGTACGCTAGTTCGCTTCTAGGCTGTGATAAGGCTTGTCAATCTAAGACCTTAAGACCCACCTCTTGTCTCCCAACATAAGAGGGCACTTTCATCAACATTGGTATTTCGTTTAGGTACATGGCAGCCTTAAAACTAATAAGTATCATGCCAAAGTACAACCAGCGGGAGTGGTCTCCTCTAAACTTTCTCGTATGCTTTCTAAGTGGAGATTCGTCAAAATCTCGAGTTCGAATTTTTTTGACGATTACAATACTTTCACTTTGTATATGAGAAAGTGAAACAAACAAACCTGAAATCAAACATTTGTTGCCACGTTTCAAAAAAATATTACTTTGAAGCAGGTGCGATAAAATAGGCAATGCAATGAATACTAAAGCGAAAATTAAGCTTTGGAATTGAATTCCCAAGAAAACAATTTATACTACCACAACCGTAACAATTGCAAAAGCTCGTAAATAAAAGATTTGCTGAAATAATGAGAACGGTTTGAATTTTATTTACAACAATAAAAAAATTGTTACAATTCATGCTTGAAAACATTATTTACAACAATAACAGATTGCTACCAGTATGCATGCACATGAAAATCGGATTAAAAGAAATTGAATATGCAATTTCAAAGCCACTTTTTGACGGATTCGGCACAAAATTTTATACGGACCTACATTCATAACGATAAAACTGTGTACCAAATTTTATCCATCTAGCTATTCAAGTTTTTGAGTTATAGTGTTCACATGACCGTGGACAGACAGACTTCCCGTTGACGGATTTTGTCCAAAATTTGATAGAAACCTACAAATTATGTTTAAAGACCACATACCAAATTTCATCCCCGTAGCTCTAATAGTTTTTGAGTTATCGTGTTCACAGATAGACACGATTCCAAAATTGTGTTTTTCGGACTCGGGGAGGTCTAAAACGTTGAGATTCGTCAAAATCTCGAGTTCGAATTTTTTGACGATTACAATACTTTCTCTTTGTATACTTCGTATACGAGAAAGTAAAAATATGTACAATTTAATTATTTTAGACTTGTTACTGTATTCTTGTTTCAGGTTAGCAAACATATTTATTTTTATGGAAGTGTAAATATTAGCTTTCTTGTATTATTCAGCTCAATACAGGAAATTAATAATAATAAAAAAAAAGCTTCAGTTTTACATTTTTTTAACAATTAACCCATTATCATACCAAATTTATATTTTGCCAGGTGATTTACAACAACACAAGCTATCCATGGAATTAATTTGATAATATGTACTTTATGAAAAATTTAAATTTTAATTTTGAGTACTAATCTACAGTATATTGTATACCACTGGAAAAAGCATGAAAAATGACACCTGTCCGAGCTCTCCAGCTCAATTAGGAGAGCTCCTAGAGCAATTCTAACATTCCGCATATCTCGATGAAATCTGGTATTTTTCCAAGTCTATATCAATAGTACACCTGTGCCAAATTTCAATCTGAGATGGTGAGGTTTATAGAGTGTGTCTATTTGACATGGAATAACCCAATAATACTCAAAACTAGCCTATATAAAACATGTAGCAACTGTGCTTCACACAACTTAGCCCAAGTATTTAATTTTATAGCTCATTTTTAGGCGTGGGGGGGAGGGGTCAAATGAATGAAAGTTTTACGCAGGTTTATTGGATCAAAAACTATTTCCTTAAACATTTGGATAATTCAACATAATCTTCGCGGTTTTATGGTGCAACAGCTAAATTTGACTAAGCTGCACAAAACAAATGTTAAAATCTTTTTTAAAAGTTTAAAAAATAAATAAGGATAATTAAAATTTTAATATTAAAACAGCAAACAAGTTAAAATACAAATAATGTTAATAAGTAACTATTGCAATTTACAAAAGGCATTAGAATTACAAATCTAAAAGACCTTCAGCAGATGTCTTATCAATTCAATGAATGAATTCACTTAATGCAGGACACTATTTGCTTCTACATTTTGTTGATGTCAGCAGTCATTTTTATTTTATGGACTTTCAATATTTTGCCATTATCAGAAGAAATATTTGATTTAGTTTCTGCAATGGTTTCGTCTGCATCATAAATAAAGCAACCACCATCAGTATGCACTAATTTAGATTCAGAACTTGCAGGTTTAGATTTGAGAGAATGAAAAACAAATTTATTTCTTGTTCCCATGATGTTACTGTAGACATATTTCAGTTTGCTCTCTTGCATCAATTTCGGAAACGTACACAAGTTAATTGAAATAAGGTTGTGTCAATTTTGCAAGGGAAGTGGTACCTAGGGAAGATATGAGACTAGTGGACAATGTCATTTAAGACAGAAGAGTAGTTTTATTCTCTTCAACAAACATTCAGGCTTGAAGCTTACAAAAGATGATTTAAAATTCTGATCAGCAGTTACAGTGTTTTCTATTGCTTGAGTTGAAATACCAGTAATATCAACCTTCATGTGAACAGAATTTTGACACTAGAAAGAGTGAAGTTTTTCAGAATTTTTATTTATTTTCTGAGTTAGTTTCATTTATGATGATTGTTGACTTCTCTTTAAGCATTTTCTTCTTTTGGGTGATTGTAAAATCAGCAAGGTCAAGTGAAACAGATCACCCAAGTAAAGCTATTTCACAAATCGAATTATCAAACATAGAAGGAATGCTTTCATAGTGAGTTATTGGTAAAGAATCTAGTGTTATGGTCTCAGAATTGAACAATTCCTTATTTCAAAGGGTACATATATGCACAAATTTCATGGAAAAAATAATTAAGTGCTGTCTAAAAGGTTAAAACCCTTCTTATTTAATTTTGACATAAAAACATAAAAGGTAATTAAAAAAAATTAAATTTTTTCATGAGATGTTAAGTTAACTTTAAAACTAATAAAAGTTACACTTAAAGAGCCCCTTACTAAGACATGCTATGGAGTAAATTAATGAAGATTTTCGTAAGTTTAGATTTATACTATGTAGTAATTCAATTCTCCAATGTTTTAGGGAATTTTTAAACTTTTTTTATGGCTAAATTATCAAAGTGGTCCCTATAAGACATAAAATCAGTACAAACAAATAACTTGAATAAATTTCAAACTAGAAAGGAATGCTTAGGAATTTAGAACATTAATGCTTTTTCATAGTACATAAAGCAGTAATATTCATAATTTTACATTCATAGTTAAAATATATATGCATTTTTCTTTCCATAATGGAAACTAATTGTATATACGTATATATATTTTAAAATGTCATTTATTACTATAAAAACAGCTGAACAAAGAAAATCTTTATTAATGTATTATTATTATAGCAGGTAGATGGCTACTCTAAAAATGTAGAAGATTTTAGCAACAATATGCAATCATTTTTGCCGTATCATAAAACAAAATCTAATACAAAAAAAACCCTTTAAATTGACATTTTCCAGCTTTCAAAAACTAGTTAACAAAAAGACGCAAGATTTTCTAAATTCATACTTTTATGTAATATTGATATCAATAACAGGGGCATAAAATTAATCTATATATAATTCAGCACTTCATTTCATTTATTTAATGTTGTTGCTATAGGGTAAATAAATCATAACATTAAAAAAATGTAAACAACACGAACACATAAAATGAAAAGAAAATAGACCAAGCAAAACAGATTATATTTTTATAGACATAACACACTATTAATTGTAGAAAACATTTAAACACAAATTTACATTTGGCAGAAAGGATAAATGAATGTTTAGATTTCTAATATATCACAATTAGAATAGCAATGAGTAACCAAGTTGGCAAAACGAAAAACACATAGTACTGCTGGGGTGTGGTATAAAAAATTAAACAGATCAAAATTTTTATTTGACAGTACCTGATAGAAATACCTTCGCAGCATCACTCTAGAATGGTCTTCATTGCCATCTCCAAGCCACTGTCGAGCGGTAGGCAAAGAATTTTTACGCATATGAACAACAGCCATTATTTATTCTCACGACATGTTTTACAATATGAAAATAGTAAAATAAAACAGTGAAAGATGTTGCCAAGAGATAGAATGTAAATTAATTACTTTTTGTACCCTCAAACCCAACGACGGATGAAAACCTACTGATAAACACATTTGGACATGCTGAAGGCTTAGAGGTTAAGTCATCTATTTGTACGTTTTAATCAACATTATACACTTTAAACCTGGAATAAAAGGGCGGATTCTCTCGTCAAAAATGTTACGGAATCGGACCTATACATCGAGTGGATCGCAGTGGTAGATATTTGTTTATATTATTGTAATTTTTCTATTCAGAAACCGATTGAAAACTTTCGAAATAACAAATATCTAGAAATCCTGGGAGACCTACCCTCCACCTTATCCCTCGCACCATGGCTAAAAAATAGACGTGAGGATATCATAATTACTCGCATTTTAACCCGAATGATTATCACCCCAGCTCTCTTAACAGATTTGGGTTGCACAATAATCCCTTTAGCTCCATGTGTAATCAAGAAAACACTATCGAACATATTCTTTTAAACTGCAAGAAGTATTTGCCCCACAGAAGGATCTTCTGCTTGAAACTCAATTTGAATCTTCAAATTGTTTCCTCATATAAAGTCTTTCTTCATGATTTGCTCTTCTATGCGCGTTTTTCTTCAGACACTCAAACTCTTCGTCATCTACTAAAGCTCCACAAAGTTCGAATATTTCTGCTATGAGAAGTTAAATATGCATCATTTTTTAAACCTACGGAATCCAGTATTTCAACCGAAATTGCACTGCAGTGATGAGCCATTTATTGATTTATATAAAATTAATACAAAAACCAGCGGAAGTGGTCTCTCCTTGACTTTATCGTAATGGTGTCATCCCGGACTTTGGACTGGACCAGACCAGAACCGCCACGAGTACATCCGATTTTTATTGTCCTCGGAATCGATGATGATGAGCTGTGGGTGAAAGCTGTGTTTGAAGGGTTCTTCACTTCCGGACCTTCATATTGATAGAGGAAGAGTGGCATTGCAAATACACAGTTTCGGCAAATGGATGGAAAAAGTGAGGCGGAAAAAAAATTTATAGAAATCAAAAAGACCCAAGAGTATAGACGGTAGACAATAAAATTTAGTTTAAAAATTAGCTATTTTTCCCGAACATGTTGCTTTTTTATAATTCCTAGTTTTAGGCAGTTAAAATGAAATAAAAATTTAATTTTTCTCTAACAAAGTAGGGGGCGACTCGCCATCCCCTCCGACTTGCAGAAATCTTGCTCTGCAAATCTGCAAGCTTGCAACAAATTTGACACGACAAGAGTGTCCAGATAGCAATTTTAGTTTGCAGCAATCGTGCTCTGCAAATCTGCAACAAATTTGACATGACAAGAGTGCAAGCTTGAAACAAGTTTGCAGCAAGTTAACGCAAGCTTCAAAGTCACCATGCGTCAAATTTGTCACGTCAAACTCATTGCAAACTATAGCAAAAACAGTACGAACACAAACTCGGATTAGAACTCGCGACCTACAGCTTCCGAAGCTGACGCTCTAAACCACTCGGCCAGCTAGACTCCGAGAGGAGAAGATAGATTGTGCTAATAGATCGCGCATACGATTTATTTTAAACTCTTTTCTTGATTTCATTAATTGTTTAAATTTTGTGTTCAGAATATGATTTGAAATCAAAGAGAAAGCGATTTTCGCTAATAACTACGTTTTGCTAGTAGAATAAATAATGAAATTAGGGTTCACACACACACACAAAAGTAATTACTTTTAAAATGGGACAAAATGAAGTTATTATTTTTCAACAAACATTGGCTGTTTTTTAGGTTTAATTTTGTTTATAAACGTTAAAATTTCAACCTTAAGAAAAAGGCGATATATAGTTTTCCTCAAAGTGCGAGTTCTATATTTAGTAAAAAGATGGAAAATGTTTCAAAACTTTTTTTAATAAAAAAGTTAGTTTTTTCACAAATTATCATTGATTTATTGAATTAATAAAAAGAATGACGGTCTAGGAGATGCTATTAAAAATCGAATATTTTTTTTTAAACAGAGACAAAGATTATCTCTAAGTGTGCTATCATATTTGCAGCAAACTTGTTTTGCAACAGTGGTGCGAAATTTGTCATGACATCTTCGCAGCAAACTTGTTTTGCAAGCGAGGGTGGCGATTCTGCCTCGTTACTTTGCAGCAGTTTCGCTGCATCGACGCATCAAATTTGCCATGACAAGGTAATAGCAAGTAAAAATCAAACTTGCTGCAAATGTACGTGCTATCTAGGTAGTAACATAACCCACGGGAGAAGCGAGAACCCGCTTACTTATCCGGCGGCTTCTCATCTACGAACTCGTTGTGACCCCCGGGGGAGCTGTTGCTTAATAATCACAAAGAAAGTCCCCCATATAGTAATTTTAGTTTGCAGCAGCCTTGCTCTGCAAGCTTTCAACAAGTTTGGCACGGCAAGACCGCAAATTCACAACAAACTGCCGCAAGTTAACGCAAACGACGAAAACACCACGCGTGGAACTTGCAGCAAACTTGTCGCGGCAAATTATAGCAGAAGCACAGTACGCAGTCGAACCTTGGATTCGAACCCCCCGACAACTCGCTTCAACCTGTCACCTTAGCCACTCAGCCAACGAAGCGTCGATCGCCTTAGATAGATTGCGCTAATACTTCGTGCATCTACACATTTTTATTTTAAACTGTCTTCTTAATTTCATTAATTTTTTTAAAATTTTGAGTTGAGAATATGATTGATTTAAAGTCAAAGAGAGAGAGAGAGAGAGAGAGAGAGCGATTTTCGCTAATAACTACCTATAGAGTGGAATAAATTATGAAATTAGGGTTCAAAAGTATTTACTTTTAAAAATATGGGACACAAAGTAAGTTATTATTTTTCAACAAACATTAACTGTTTTTTAGGTTTAATTTTGTTTATGAATATTAAAATTTCAACATTAGAAAAAGGTGATATATAGTTTTCTTTAAAGTGAGAGTTTATAAAAAGACTTAGCTAGTTTTTTTCAAATTATCATTGATTTATTGAATTAATAAAAAGAAGGACGGTCTAGGAGATGCTATTAAAAATCGAATGTTTTTTAAAACAGAGACAAAGATCAAAACCAGATATATACTGTATCCAGGTCGCGGTGTGTAAGTGCGCTGTGTCAACTTTACAGCAAACTTGCATTGTAAGGAGGGCGATCGATTATGCTTTGTTACTTTGCAGGAAGTTCGATTCAAAGTTGTGACGTCAAATGTGTCATGAGAAGCTAATATCAAGAAAAATCACACTTGCTGCAAATATGCATGCTATCTGGCCCGGACCTGCCTTGGCGCACCCCAGCTTAACTGGAAGACTGGCCGCCATGACAAAAATACCGGCACGAAGTTCTCATCCCCATATTTCAGGTGCCCCTTAAGTGGGAAGCTGTTGCTTGATAAGTAGGCTCGGAATAGAAGACTGCCACAAGGTAGAAAAGCGACAATGCTCCCCCCTCCCCACCTTTACAAATCATGACACAACATGCTACCTTCAGTGCTTCGTAGTATGAAGAAGAAACCCGACTATACAGTTAAATACCTTATTTTGACGATTGAAACCAATATATGACACAGATCTACAGTTATGGTCAGAAGATCACATACCAAATTTCATTTATCTAACTCTATTAGCAACAGATATTTTGCGATATCTCTACAATATTCTGAATGCCGTATAATATTGTAGGGCATTGCGTTTCATGCTAGTGAGTGTAACCGACAGGCGGTCAACCCGCAGACAGATTAAGTCCAAGATTTACTACAGATCTACAATTCCGATGATAAAACTGGGTACTAAATTTTATCAGTATAGCTATTTAAGTTTCTGAGTTCTTGTATGCACATGCACACAGAAAGAGAGACTTCTCGAGGACGGATTTCGTCCAAAATTTGGAAAAAATATACAAATCTTGTGCAAAGACTACATGCCAAATTTCTTCCGCCTAGCTCAAACCGTTTTTGAGTTATCTTGTTTGCATACAAACAGACATAATTCCAAAATTGTGTGTGTGTTTTTTTTTACTCAGGCAGGCGTCGTCAAAATCTTGAGGTCGATTTTTTTTTTTGACGATTACAATATTTCCTCTTTGTATATGAGAGAGAAATTAGAAATGTGGTTCTTTTATATGAAGACCATAATTCTCCTTGAGAATTAATAAATGATACAGGTTGACAATGTCTGGCGTTGGAATATCGCATTCGGATAATAGTAAATTCGAGAAACGATTCAATAGAAAAAGACAGATGTATTTGGTATGTTGTGCGAGCCTGAAGTGAAGTGTGAGGTCTAAACTCCAGCCTCTTTGACTGCAACTCTCTCGAGTTATTTTAAAAGGGTTGTAATGAAACTGACTATTGATCAAACTTACGAGATCTGTATTTAATACCCCTTGTGTTGTTTCTAAATGGAACGTTAATTAAGCAGATTTAATCAATCAGCCGCTGATATCAATACCTGCCTTTTGCGACCAGATTTTCCTACATTCATAAACCAGCACTAACTAATGACTAATGCAACGAAATAGTTAAAATTCATAAAATAAAGTTCATTAGATTTTTCTTACTGGAAAGAATTATGTGATATCTTTCGTGTGAACGGTATTAGTAGGACACATTTTTTTGGCTTTTAAAAACGTGTTCACTCATATTTTAATGTAATTTGGAATACTGTTAATAAATTAGAAGAGGCCCTATTTTATTTAATTAAAAATGTTTTTATTTTCTTCTTGCCTGAAAGATTTGCTGGTGAAAATTGAGTAGACAAAACCATTAGACACCTTTCCTTATTACTCCTTTACACTCATTCATATATTTTTGTCTACTTAATTTTCGGTTTTACGCTTCCTGTTACTGAACACCATTGAATTAAATATAAATACTTTGGTTTAGTTCCTGTTTAATGACATTTTCATTTTTCCCTTACTTTGACTTGAGTTAGAGGAGTTATGGGATTTGAAGCAACAAAGGCTGTAATCTCCTTCCCTTACTTTGTTCTCTGGAGTTTATTTTTACCTTTTCACACATTATGGTTTCAGTAGTTTTCAAATGAATTTTTTGAGAATAAAAAAATTACAAATGTTTGATATACCAAAAGTATTTTAAGAACTTTTCATAAAAATTTATCCTGAAGAAGGACTGCATATCCTATAGTAGTGATAGCTGTCCAGCATGTTGCAATTTAAAAAGGAATTGTTTTCATATTACTCAAGCGAAAATTAAATCGGAAAATTCTTAAAAGAGATATAAATTTTCGCTTCTTAACCATACCCACAAATTTTTTTAAATATGTGAGATTAAATTTTTCTGCATGGATCAATAGGTTAAGTGCTTAATTTTCCTATATCTGCATTTAAAGATTTGTATAGAATAACTTGACAGGAAATTAAATTAACAAAATTAATTTCATAATCATGATTGAAAAAGGCAATCATACAATCAAATATTTAAACCTGAAAATTCTTATTAACCTCTTCAAAGTTACTTGAAAAAAAATTAATTTTTAACCTTCTATCTGGTGGAACCAATCCAATTGGCATACTTCTCGTAGGTTTGTTAATGTGGTTCCAAATACTGTGGGCAAGAGAAGGGCACTTAAAACTACACTATATGCCCAAAAGTATCCGGACACTTACGGATTTTCACATTTTTTAGAATTTCTACGGAATGGTTTAACTAACTGCCTTTAAATTTCGAGCATGTAAACAATAGACAATAACTCACATTTTACATTGAAGATTCGGTCCTGACGGCAATTAGGGGGCCGTCTACAAACTGACGAAGACAAAACAAGTTTTTGGCCCACCACGCTTCACAGAATACTGATAACAACATGAAACTTTTAAAACTGGTAATGTTTGATGTGCATAATATTCACAGGAATTTTCGTAAACTCGGCGCAAATATTTGGGAAGATATAAAGGTTTTCTTTAAACATCTCAAATTTTCCCACCTGTTTTTTGCTTATAATATACAGAGTTTTGTATTATATTATACGAAACTTACAGAAAAAATGACAATATGTTAGAGAAGCATTTTGTGACAGTTTGGAAAAGAAATTTTGGAATATTACAGGAATTATGAGCACTTTTAGTAAATAATGTCTTACGGCGCATGCGCGAAACATAGTGTAATTTTTTTTTCACAACTTTAAAGCCAGATATATAGGGCAACTTATATAAAAAATTCAGTTCAATATCATTAGTATTCAGAAAGATATCGGCATTACAACGAGCAGAATTTTATCTCCTGTCGAAGAGAAGCTAAAAGATAAGGGGTCGTACACAAATTGATATTTTTTAAACTTATATCTTTAAATAGTTATATTGAATTGTATAGTGGTTAGAATTTGCTGAATACCCATGAACACATCTAATATATGTAACGAATAAAAAAATATATATGTAGAATTATTAAAATATTTCAAGAAAAGAAATTAATTAGATGAAAAATCGTTTCGCCATAAAAGAAATATATTTAAAAATATCGTTTGGCCGTAAAATTGTAATATGTAACTTGTTAATAATCATGTAAATAATATAATTAAAGTAATAAAATTTTTGTTATTTATAGTGCCTAATTAGCTGGAATTTAAGTTATGCACGTAATTGATAAGTCTTCATGGGTATTCAGCAAATTCTAACCACTATACAATTCAATATAACTATTTAAAGATATAAGTTAAAAAAATATCAATTTGTGTACAACCCCTTATCTTTTAGCTTCTCTTCGACAGGAGCTAAAATTCTGCTCGTTGTAATGCCGATATCTTTCTGAATACTAATGATATTGAACTGAATTTTTTATATAAGTTGCCCTATATATCTGGCTTTAAAGCTGTGAAATAAAAATTACACTATGTTTCGCGCATGCGCCGTAAAACATTATTTACTAAAAATGCTCATAATTCCTGTAATATTCAAAATTTCTTTTCGAAACTTTCACAAAATGCTTCTCTAACATATTGTTATTTTTTCTGTAAGTTTTGTATAATATAATACAAAACTCTGTATATTATAAGCAAAAAACAGGTGGGAAAATTTGAGATGTTTAAAGAAAACCTTTATATCTTCCCAAATATTTGTGCTGAGTTTACAAAAATTCCTGTGAATATTATGCACATTAAACATTACCATTTCTGAACTTTTCATCTTGTTATCAGTATTCTGTAAAGCGGGGTGGGCTAAATACGTTTTTGTCTTCATCAGTTTGTAGACGGTCCCCTAATTGCCCTCAGGACCGAATCTTCAATGTAAATCGTGAGTTATTGTCTATTATTTACGTTTCCGAAGTTTAAAAGAAGTCAGTTAAACCATTCTGGAGAAATTCTAAAAAATGTGAAAATCTGCAAGTGTCCGGATATTTTTGGGCATATAGTGTATTCATCAGATGAATGGAAGAGGGTGAGGTAAAGTTAATTACTTCTACTCCTTTGTTTCATTAAGAATTTTTAGAAATACTTTTTAAAATTTTGTTCCAGATTGCTTGAAAAGAATTTAAACCTTAAAATTAAATAGAGGTGCGGTTAATTGCAGAGCTACAAAAGATGTTCCTGTTCAGTAAAGAAATAGTCTGTAACTCATAATTTTTAATATTGCACTATAAAAATTAAGCATTTGAAATCTCATAGGGATCAGTGGGCCACTACTTACTTCCCAGTACTTGAGTTTGATATTTTTAAATTATCTGCTTGCTTTCTGCATAATTAAACTTGTTTCCTTTTTTACAAATTTTGTGAGAAATTTTTTCGAAATTTTGCTGCTGAAAATTGATGGTTATTTAAATTTGCTAATACTTTTTAAATGTTATGCAAAATTACTAAAGAGAAAATTAAATCTGAAATTTCATAGATGAGATTATTGAGAAGTCGCTTGTGTCTTCAGCACTTGAATTTAGCAAAATTGTTTTAATGATTAAAGAGAAAAATCCATCCTTTAGAATTTCATAGCCAAGAGCTTAAGAACCAAAGCAAGGAAAACACATAATTTTTAAGTATTTCAAACTTTTAGTTCGTTTTAAATTTCTTTAGAATTTTTTTTTTCAAATTTTGTCATGGTGAAGTAAAATGTTTATTACTGAAAAGAGATTTGGAGCCTTTATACTTATTTTATTTCAAAACATAAATTTTCTTTCTCTAGCAATTCAAAACGACAAGTTTAAAAAAAACTACTCTCATGACATATCTGAAAGTTTATCATGGCAGTTACTACTTGCCATTTTTGTTTTGAGTGGAACTACAATTAGAAAGCTTGAAGGGAACTGTAAAATTCAAGACATAAAAAGGGAAGAGGTTAAAATTATCTTGAACTAGATCTAGGAAAATTCAAAACAACGCGTTTTTGAAACATGTACTTTTATGAATTCAGGTCAAAATTCTAATACTATTTTTTAGGTAAAAATTGTAAAATGTATTTTTCCCCAATAAATAAAACTTAGATTTTTTTTCTCTTCTTTGCATTTAAAGAAAATATTTGCTTATCTTAAAAATCTTATTAACTAAGAAAGTTTAAGAAATATCTCCATTGGTACAACTCTATAATTAAAGAAAGAGAGGTGGTGGCTCTTTTGATAATCTGTGATGCTTCTACTCTTTAACTTCTATTCTGTGATGTAACACATAATATGCCCTTCCTTAACTTTTACTGTTAAAAAGATGCTTATCTCCGATACTGCATATTCTCTTCCTTACTGGTTGGACAATAGCTAGATAAAACTCAGATATAATTAAGAAATCTGACTGCTTAATGATTTTGCCAAAGGAACAAGTTTGATAACACTAACAAGACAATGATGAGAATAGCTGTATGCTTTTCTGTCATTAAAAAGAAAATTGCTATGAATCAAATACCCTACCTTTGCAAAGATACGTAGGGAGGCTGAATATGTACAAGATATGAATATGAAAAGTGCCACAAAAAAAAAATGAAGTGCAGATTTTATAATTCTGGATAGTAAGTTATCTATACTTATAAAAGGCAATGTTTGTGTGTGCGCGTGCGATGTACAGACGAATCTATCACACTTACAGCCTTGAAATTTGGCACACAGGTAGTCTTAATGGTGACTCAATGCACCTCGAAGCCGGAATTTTAAAATTTAATCTAGAACATTTTTTATTTAATGTTTTGTGTTGTTTTGGTTTATTTTTTGCACTAATTTCTCAACAGAATGGTTTTGAATAATTGTACGAAAAAAATTGACACACCATCGAAAAGAACACACGATTTCCGTTCTAATGAAGTTAGTTTTGAATTTCTAATGTAATTTACTGAATTTTGAAAATTTTTTAAAAAATAGTCAGTTTTGTCATCGAAATTTTATTTTTGTTTTTAAATTTGCTGCATCCAACGTTCTAATAAAAACTATTATTTTCAATTTTTTTCAGCTTATAACTGCAACGGTTCTGTCGGATTTAAAACAAGAACGGTCAAAATATCTTTTCCCGTTTTTTTTTAATTAAATTTTTCCTGGTCAGTTGAAAGTTATTTTACTCTAGAGCTTCCCCCCATGACACTTTTCCGGAACGTTGCTGGCAATTTGATTGCCTGGCGGTGCAGAGCGCAGATGACATCACAACCTTCAATTGAATGACTTTGATTATTATTTTCGGCAGTATCTTAACTTATTTATTCGTCTCGCATACTTTGCTTGCATTATAATAATGATTTTCACGTTGCAATTTTTAAATATCGTTTTGGATTAAATTTTCTACAAATAAAATGTCATTATCGCGAAAAAATCAATAATGTGTATCTTTTGTTTTCAAAACTTTTTCATGTCATTGCGGGAGTTTGTTTCCCCCCCCACACACATTGTTGAATTCTTGATTCCAGGGGCAATGCCGTGCGCGTACTGCTAGTTATTAATATTTTTGCATGGGGTTTCCTAAAATAGACACCCATAATTAGTTGGCATCTATACTGGAGGTTGCCACAGCCTAGCTTTGATGCATGATCCCACTATAGTGAATGAGGCATGTTCTTACAATGCAAAACAAATTTAATTTTGCTGTGAAAAACAAATGCCAAATAGCACTCATGGAATCTTTAACAAACTACATAACCATACAACATGGATGTTCATTATTCTTGTCATCACAAGAATTCACTGACTTCAGCTAGGGATAGGATCAGCAAATTTGAAAAAAATGACCCTGCATGCCAGCTAGTTTTTTAAAAAGTATTTTCAAATTTTAAAGTAAAAGTGAATTATAATTTAACTGTCAAAGATTTCATTTTTTTAAACAAATACATGCTTTCACAGGGATTAAAACCTTTAAACTGTCTTTTTCATCTGTTATTTCAAAAATGAATTACAACAAAATGAGGAAAATGGTATTCTGTCTTCCATGGGAATTCAAAGAAAAGTTATAAATAAAGTCAATATTATTACAAACTAGTTTAATATCATAACACATACATTACATAAAATTCAGTTTACATTTTTCTCAGTCAAGATATAATAATGATAGTAAAAATAAAAAATGAAATTCTTTGCAAATGGCCTACTGTATAATACAGCTTATTTCCCACGTTTAGCAGAACCTTTACCACGTGTTGCTTTTCCTTTCTTTTTGGCATTGCCATTTTCTTCTGCCTATTGAAAAAACATAAAAAAAAAAGAAAGAAATCATAAAAGAAAAACAACACGCAGAAACATTATAAAATAGAAAGTTGCAGAACAAAAAAGTTTCCATACCTTCCTTTTTACAGAATTTGTATTAGTATTACTTTTAGGGATAACAGTGAAAAAACTGTCTAATCTTCCTTGAGTACTTCCATGTCGACCTTTCAAAAGCTTTTTCACACCATTTTTAACTCTGTCTTCACTGCATATGAAAATATAGATCAATAAATTAACATTTGCTTACTAGCAAAGCAGCATTTCAGAAAGTTCCAAGTGTGTTTACCAAATAACAACATTAAAATTTTTATAAAATATATATAAATATAGTATGTTCTTTTTAAACACACCATCCGTTTTTAAATGAAAGTGGAGTGCATTTAGCATATTTTTATTAAAGGAAGCTTTTCGAAAAATGACAGTTTTTATTCAATATTAAACTACTTTCTTCAATTCAATCCAACAAATATTTATAAAAAAATACAATTGTAAAAAGAATAATAATAATAAAAAACAGAAAAATCTTATAATATACATAATATAAAAAGATTATTGCTTTTACAGCAGCAAAATGTTTCTAAAACTATAAATAATAAACTTACTAACTAACTAAAACTATAAAATAAATATATAACTCCCCCCCAATTCCAGGGAATAAAGTGACTCCAATATTTGTCAAATTACAGCTTTCTGAAACACAGACAAATAAAAGGTTAACCATAAACTTAGAAAGACTTGCTTCTTTAGTCGAGTTCAAATCTTACAATGAAATACTAGGGAACCTTAGTAATCCTAACTAATTGGGGCTGATTTCTGTTCAGATTCTGGAAAATTTGGTAAAATACTTGATGTACCAAATGCAGTAAAGTATTGATTTTGGGTGCTCTGTGAAAGAGTACAGAAAGAGCTAGCAGTGATTCGCAAGGTACAGTGGAGCTATAAGCAAAAAAAGTTGAGGGTAATGACTTTGAGTGATGCACAGTTACTAGGAAAACACACAATAAAAATAGCGTACTGGGTTAAAAGTGTCAGGGTTGGTTTTACCTGTTATCCAGTGTGCCCAAGTTGAGTCAGTGTTCACTTCACTGATTTTGTATGCATTGCCCTGTTGAAGCCTGTCATTGTTATGTTGTGTCAAAGTGTGTGTAGTGTGAATGGATTAATTCTTATCGAAATATGTTTCCATGGTCAAGAATCAAGATAATCCTGAGGAAAGTAAAAAGAAGACACCTCGATAGATATTATATAACAAATAGGTACTGCAAATGTGTTTGAACTGGCATTATACTATGTAGAACTGCATGCTGTCGCTGCACGAACTGACATGTTTATGCAGAGCTGATGCAACATCACATTGTCAAACAGATTTAGTTCCTGATGTCTCAAGGAGATAACCAATTTTGTTTCTACTAATTAGGGTTATATTCTCATTCATAAATACCAATTCAAATGTTGTTGTTTTTAAAATTAGGAATAAACATTAACTTTGTTTCTGATTCGTAATTGTTCTTTTTCCTTCATTTTTTAATAAAAACAATTATTATACAAAATTTTGGATTTCTGAGGTTCCATTGTATTAGCACTATGTATAGCAGAGAAGGTTTAAATAGGTAGTTATTCTTATTATGCTTTCCCTCTCCAAGCATATCAACTATTTAAGTTTTTCATGTCCAGCTACAAAGAAAATAATTTACTTATTATTAATACTCCATGGATAAAATAAGATTACAAAGAATAAAATTTCCATACAAGAAAGAATGGAATATTCACTTTAAAAGCCTGTGGCTCAGAGCTTAAAGCTAGACAAGCGCTACGAGAGTTAACATTTTGAATAACGAAAAAAGCTTAAAAACAAAATGATGGTTAATTTCAAATTTGTCTCTTTATGAATACATCTGAAATAGGTAACTATGGCTTCTTTGGAGAAGTATCAAGGTATAATTACCTAAAGCCTTTATTACCACAAAGAAATTTAATGAGACCCTCTTCATCTGGATCAGACCATTTCAGCTGGGGAGAAAAATCATGAATAAAATATAGTAGAGTAGTATTGATTATAATGACTTTGAAACTTAAAACATTAATTTTAAATTATTGTACAGTCAAACGTTGCAAATCCGGACCTTTTTCATTCCGTAACTCCCCCCCCCACCACCACCAAATATATATATCCTAACTTTTATCTACCAAATTGGCGCCCAGAATCAGCAGAAGCCGGTCGTAACCATCTGGGGAGGGAAGGGATTTAACCACATGTGCAACGATGTCCGACGACAGTATTGTGTGTGTGTTATTGGAAGTCAATAATCTAATGTTAGGATCTCAAAAGAAAAGCTGAAATTTTTGAACTACTTGAGTACATCAAGTCAATAGAACAAGAAATTGACGAAGATGACGCCTTTGCAGTACTGCATTGCAGCGATAAAGCTCCGACAGAGTATCAGCTCACCGATGCCGAAATATGCAGTATGGTGTTGATGAACTCCCAAACTTCAGTATCCGATAGTGAGGAGAGCAAAGGAGAAACACAAGTGGTAGATAAAATACCAAATCACAGTTTAGTGGAAGTGTTGAACACCACAATAAAAAGACTCGAGCAAAGGGACTTTATTTCGGAGTCGGACATAATGGCGATACATAAAATAAGGAGAAGTTACTTAATCAAAAACCGAAACTAATGAAGCAACTCACTTTATATTAAATGTTTTGTAAAAATGTTAAAATTAATAAGAAATAATATTAATTATGTTTATAAATCAAAGAAAACAAGTAATAAATAAGTATTTTTTAAAATTTAAATTGAATTCTGTGTTTTATGATGTTAAATTCACTTCTTAATATTGAAATGATCTAAGATCCGGAATTATCCCAAATCCAGAATTGCCGAAGTCCCACCGATTCCGGATTTGCGACGTTTGACTGTATTTGAATTAATTTTAAATTATTGTATTCTAAACTGAATTCAAAATACAACTCAGATTTGATTAATTAAACAACAGAGTTTAAAACAAAAAATACACAGTTCTTTGCATAACATATATAACTCAATAATTTTACAAGCAATATTCACTAACCTATAAAATTCTTTACAAAATGACTGTGCTTCATAGAATTACTATTACACATTATAGATATATAAAAAGCCTATATCAGCTACAAAGTGTATTGTGCAAATACACATGAAAACATAAAAGAACATTTCTAACTGTCCACATCTAAAAATCATACCGAGGCTCAGCGATTCCCTTATTTACTCCTATTTCAAGCATTTGCATATGCGGCATATAACACATAAAAATTCAATGAATTCTTTTTAGCCTTCCAAAATATAATTATTTCATTGTCTCAGCTTAAAAAGCTTTTACGATAAGCTTTAGGAGCCTCTTGAAAATACGAAGTAAGCAATTACCTATCATTTGCAAACCAAATTTTGAGAAAACTCGAGTCCCATTTTGAAGTTCTAAAAAGTCCAGTCAGTAATTTGGTGTTCTCTTTCTATGATTTGACATTTGCGGTTGATACACACAAACTTCAAGCACAACCACAAAATGGCCAAGAGATGAAACTATCTAAAATATCTCTTAAAAATATTAGTATAATCATTCGTTACCTTTCATCGATTTCAAGACTAAAAAGAAGTTCTTTGAAGTTTTTGAACAACTGCAATCTTCTTCAAAAATGGCTATAAATCACCAATATTATGTACTTATTCATAAAATCCTACTGAATGGAGAAGAGCAGGAAGTTCAAAACTGATGCACATTTATCTGAAACACATTTTCTTCAACTCTGGGCCACAACCACATTTGGAGTCATCCAGAACAAGATTAGGGTAGTGAAATTTTCCAAAGGCCCTTAATCATTCACATTCTTTACAGCAAAAATAGTTAAGAAAACAAGATATGATTAGAAAATTTTAATGAAATCTTTTTAAAGTTTTTATTTTAATTGCATTTCCATTCAGCTATCACTGGCAAATGCTTTATTTTTAAACTCTGGGGTTGCAACAAACTTTTTCTGACAGAAATGGGACTGCAAAAGCTTTTTCCATCCTTAAGGGATGGCGGGCATGGACAGAAGAAGTTTAAGAAGCCTCAGTAGAATCATACACATGCAATTGAATCATTTGCTGTTCAGTTCAGTTAAAAAATAAAAATAAACAACATCAAAAGTAAAATTTAAAAAGTAAAAAAAAAAATCAACATATTAGCTTAATGAAGATAAAATTAAACAAAAGAATGCCACAGCTATAAACTTAAAGGATTAAAAAGATATCTAAAATAATAATAAATAATTACTTCCACAGTTTCCGGATCAGCTACTTCTGGATTTTTAAATAGCTCCCTTGCTTCTTTATACACCCAATCTTCTGGAGCCTTGTATTTGGAGCCCTATCAAATTTTGAAAACATTTTTAGAATGAGAAAGTTGCATACAGTAAATAACTCAGAAAAAAATTGAACAAATTTGCAAAAATAAATAAAAACCATTTTTACCTCAATTTTCTTAATAATATTTTCAATACACTTTTCACTCTTAATGTATTCAAAAGCCTTTTTAGGTCCTATACCTTTAATACTCTCGCAATAATCACATCCAAGAAGTATACAAAGGTCAATAAACTGAAAAATACAAACAATTCAATCTTAAAAATCATTCCCTTTAAATTATAAAAGATTTAAATAATACTGATAATAACATGTAATATTATATTTACTCTCAAGGTAAGGCACACGCTAAACAAAATAAATCAATCCAATGAACTGCACAAAACAAATATATTGGGTGGCATTGAACAAGGCAAAAAATATTTTTTACTCAAAGCACAACACAATTATGTTGTATATACATAAATAAAGTGACCATTTATTTTTTCCCTCAAAACCGGACATTTTTTTTTAATTCTTAGGTAATATTTAAGTGAATTTAAGAAAACATACATTTCTTCAGTTTTTATTTATTAATGAAAAGGACCGGAATAAACACGCGAAAATAAATAATTCATGTGATCTTACATTTTCTTGAAGAACACATTTTTGTTTCAGAATAATTGGTGTTGATTTAAACAAAGAATGAAGTTCTTGGCAGGATTTCTTAAAATCTACTTTGGTAATTCAAGTTGCTTTATAAATTGCGACTTGCAACTATGTTTTCTAGCTTGGCCACAACTTATCCACGGGTGCATTAGTGCTGGGCAGACATAGAATATATTTAATAATTATACGAAAATTTCGTATGATTTAAATTATTGCCGTAAAAGTGTTTGAACAGTTCCACCCAACGACTTTCTGTTTAAATATTCCCAGTCTTTCACTCCATGCAGTGTAATGAAGTTAGAACTAAGTGCGAGATAGGAGGTTTCTGACCAACTTACATACATGTGGCATGTATAACGCATGCTCCATCATCGTCGGGCTACTAGACATTACCGTCGGATTTTTTTTAATATTTTTGGCGCCTTCTTGTTTGAAATTGTTATCGTGGGTTGCTCATGTTCTGAAAATGGGACATTTGGGCATCCCGGAACTGTGCTTGGGGACAACGGGATGTATGGTCACATTATGTATACACAAAACAACCATAGTATTGATTCAAACAAATTATAATTATCTAAATGTAAACAGCTATAATTAAATCAATAAATTAAGATCCAACAAAATGCAAATAAAAAACGATAGAGAAAAATTATATTGTATGTTCCTAGATTCTGGAGCCCTCTGTGCTTTTGTGCAAGGCGGAGTTATTTTCACCAAAATAGGGGGAAAGTGAAAAAGGGAGTGGGAGACGTTTCTATTTTACTTAGCGTGATTTATCAAAGAACTCCAGAAATGTGCTCATCTTACTCATTGCCTGTCACCCCTTTCCGGAGTGAAATTGTCAAAAAGTGCTAGTCTCGGGATATTGAAACAACAGTAATATGATCTCATTTTTCTTTTAATTAGCAACTTGTATCAATACCTAAATTCAACATATCATATCATAAATTTGAATTTTAGAGTAAACAATTTGCAAATGTATATCTAGTTGTTACATTAGCACTCTGTTTCAAAACTACTGATGATGGCTTATGTGGCTTTTGAAAACCACCGAAATGATAAGAATGACACATAAATCAGTAACGCAATCTTCAAACTTCTACACTATATACAAGATCTTATATATAATGTACACTAGGTCCAAATACATGCTGGTTCTCGTCTGAAATTTGTAATCTCAATTTCAGCTTATAAAAACAAAATTTTCAAAAGACCCATGTTGTCTCACATTATAGAAGTGTAGGGACACTCTAAATGACCAATTGATATAAATATTCACATGCATAGGCATTTTTGCACAACTATTCATTCATTATGTTAAGTATAAATGCTGGATTTAAATAGGAGTAGTAAACAGTTTTAATTTAAGACATGAGTAAAAACCTAGTGATACAGAGAGAAAAAATTTCATAAATGATAATTTCACGTTTTAATACATTTATATCATGCATATAGAGAATTAAGTTCTGCTTTATTAATATAAACTTGAAGTGCAATTAAAACTAAATTTTGTAGAAAGAATAATTATAACTAAGTAAAAACCTAAAAATGTTTTAGTTTAAATATATTAATAACGTACAGTATTAAAAAGAAAGACAGTGAAATATTTGCACATCCATGTGATATATTGTAGGGAAAAAAAAAAAAAAAGCTTAGAACTTTTACATTAAGTTCACACTACTTACTTCATCCTGATTCAAGCCTAATTCATCTAAAACACGATTCAAATGAAATTCTTTAATGGGCATCTTTCTACAAAGGAATATTCTTATTCATTAATATTTTCCATTTCAAAGTATAATTATGAGTTAACATAAATAAAAATGAAACTAAAACCATGTATAAAAGTTCATAGTTACATTTGGTTTAGAAAGTTCTCAGATATGAATTTCTTATACATAAAAATACAGTAAATTCTCAATTATCTGGCATTCAAGTATCCGGAAAAATTAAAAAATGAGTTCTTTTAAAAATTTTACATTGCTAGCCAAAATTTAGCATGCTTGCGCCGTTTCATTCAAGCGGACGATTTATTTCTGGAATGCAACATCCGCTCCGCACAGAGGGGCATAGAAGAAAAAAAAAAAAGCAATATATAGTACTGTGACATACACAGACTTGTTTTTTATATGGAGGGTCAAAAGCAAGTGAAATTTAAAAAAAAAAAAAAAAAAAAGAGCTCCTTACCTTTCTTTAAACAGAAATGTGTAAAAAAAAAAAAAAAAAAAAAAAGTAAAACAAAAGGGACAGAATCAGTTCAAAAAAAAAAAAACCTCCAGGGAGGGGAGGGGATACTCCAGATTGGTAAGTCTCTTTCTTTTCCTTTATTTATTTACTCTCCGAATACAGGCAGATGTTGATTCCGATTACATAATATAATGTGCGGGAGAATTGGAGGAGTGCGTATTGCGCAATAACCCTTGCGATTTTTTAAAAGATAATTAGTTTTGCAGGGTTCGTACACATTTCCTTAAAAGAAAATGAAGGACTTTTAAGGACTAAAAAAACCAAAAAATAAGGACCTCTAAATTGAATAAACTTAACGAATTGTCGCATGCATTTTAAAATAAAATCTCATTTTTGCAAATTCAACCTATTAGATGATAAATTATAATATAAAACATAGAAGATACATTACAAATTTAACACAACAAAACTCCTAAAAATCTATCCTATTAAAATTCGAAGGTAAACAAACGTATGTATGTATATATGTATGTATGTCCGGCTATCTTCTCACGAACCGCTGAACGGAGAAGCACGCGGAAAGTACCAAAAGATGGGGAATAATCCAAGGAATCCATTTCGGCCATTTAAAATCCGAAATTACAATTAGTTAAAAAGATATTAATTAAAAACGTCGAAATGAATGAATTGACGTGCTGCCATCTATTGGCAGAATGGTGAATTCATTCACGGCGGATTCTTTTTTTTTTCTATTATTAATTTTCGCATCCGGTGTTGCATTTTTTTTTTATTTATTTAACGGAAGTTGGTATTTCTTTTTGAGCGATCTTCTGTGTTCTTCTGCGTTTGGATTTATTAACAATTGAAAAAAAATCGTTTTCCTGCATTTTTCTTTCTTTTTTTTTGTCGTACGGTGTTTCGCAACATTTACGTTTGTTGGGGAAAATAATTATTCATTTTTATCCGTTTTTTTTTCATAATTATTCGTTTTATTTTTTCTTTTGCAAAACAAATATCATGCTAATCTGTTTTAATTTATAAGCATAAGAATTCTCGCGTTTTCATTCAAACCAAACTGCTTTAAGGTAGTAAAAAGGCTAGAACTGAAAGTTTTAATCCAACAAGAGAGGATTCAAAACAGATTTACATTTGTTGGGGAAGCTTAGTGACAATATTTGCAGGGAAAAAAACAGAGGCGGGTATATGAAAAAATGTGGATTCCGAGAAACGCTGGGTTATTAACTATAAGGTTGGATTTAAAAATTTTAATTAAACAATATAGGATTTAAATGATTTTTTACATTTTGGGAGGAACGTAACGTTTACCTTAGATACAATATGTGTAATAAAAATAAACCGGAGGCGGGCATATGAAAATTAGTAATAAAAAGACTAGACTAGATTTGAAAGAATATTTACATTTGTTGGGGAAAGTAAGTGAAAATATTTGTTGAAAAAAAAACGGAGCCGGGCATATGAAAATATGGATCCCAAGGCCTCACAGGATCTCACATTTTTATCCGTTCTTTTCATTATTATTCGTTTTATTTTTTCTTTTGCAAAACAAATATCACGCTAATCTGTTTTAGTTTATAAGCATAAGAATTCTCGCGTTTTCATTCAAACCAAACTGCTTTAAGGTAGTAAAAAGGCTAGAACTGAAAGTTTTAATCCAACAAGAGAGGATTCCAAACAGATTTACGTTTGTTGGGGAAGCTTAGTGACAATATTTGCAGGGAAAAAAACACAGGCGGGAATATGAAAAAATGTGGATTCCGAGAAATGCTGGGTTATTAACTTATAAGGTAATTAAAAGGTTGGATTTAAAAATTTTAATTAAACAATATAGGATTCAAAGGATTTTTTTAAGTTTTGGGGGAAACGTAACGTTTACGTTAGCGACAATATGTGTAATAAAAATAAACCGGAGGCGGGCATATGAAATTTAGTAATAAAAAGACTAGATTTGAAAGAATATTTACATTTGTTGGGGAAAGTAAGTGACAATATTTGTTGAAAAAAAAAACGGATCCGGGCATATGGAAATATGGATCCCAAGGCCTCACATGATCTCACTTCTCTCCGCCCGGGAATATCCCATTATTCAAGATTGCCCGTGCAACGCCGGGCCATGCAGCTAGTATGAGTTAATAAATTGATGAAAAAAACCCCATGAAACTGGTAATCAAATTAAATATCTTTTAATTCCAAACTTTTTTCATTCATTTCAGGTATTTATTTTTATTTCTTTTTCAGAAATTGTTTTTCTTAGTTCATGCGATTGAATAAATAAATTTATGTCCTTTGACATAAATTAGCTAAATCATGTGCTTTCTCATTTGTTTGGTGCATGTCCGTTTGGAGGAACATTTTATTTTGTGTTAAAAAATCTATTTCTTCCTCTAGAGCTTTTCGTTTCCGTTGTTTTGTTTCAGTCTTTTCTCTGGATCTTTCACTTTCTAAATACTGCATGTATTTTGCTCTAGCTGAAGTGGCAGCCATCCTCATTTCTTTAGTAATTTTTAAGTCATAAATAGCCCAGACAGCTTAATAAATTCATGATTTACACGCTGGAAAATATATGAAGCATCTTTTAAATTTTCTATTTCCAGGGTTACAGCTTTACAATATTTAACAGAAAATCTGCATAGAGTAACAAAATTTCGTTGCAATCTTTTCCCAAAATACGTTTATTTTGCGACAATACAATCAATACCTTTTTCATTTTTTCCTGTGCTTTTTCGGGATATCCAGCCATTACTCGTGGATCAATGCAAATCGCAGGTCTTCACGTAATTCACAGGACATTTCTGCATGAAATGTTTTATCATTGTTATGATGTTTCTCCGACTGTCCTGTCTGAGTGTGAAAACATCCTTGTCTGCTAATTCCTTATTTGTTATCTTTTCTTTTATTAGTTGCTCTGCAGCAAATCCTAAATACACTTAACTTTTATCATTATACAAGTTTGGGTCACTGAAGTTGAATTTGCATAAAGTCTCAGGTTTCTCAATTCTTTCATTCTCTGGTTTCAAAATTTTGAAATGTTGAATGCAATCATTAACAAGTTTTAAAAACATCACTGGCAAAAAATGGAAGTAAAGGTTTATAACTTGGATACTGTTCTAAAAATGGTAACAGCACTTTTGACAATCATTCCTATGGAACAATGGACCAATAAAGGCCATCTGCAACTCCTCCCTTATTTCCCAAAGTGTATGCGATGGATATGGATTCGTAGAACTCGAGGAGTGTCGTCCCCCCACCCTCACCGCATTCCGCGAGAGCCACGTCGACCGAGATTAGAGCCGCCGAGAAGGAGGAATTAGAAAAACAATAATCGGTGAAATTTTAAATTTTTTAATAATGGCAGAGTAAAAAGTAAGGACTTTCAAGGACTTTTGAAAATGGGGCATAAAAATAAGGATTTGTAAGGACGCGTACGAACCCTGGTTTTGATATTCAATCTGGGATTTGTTTATGATCACTTAAGAGTTTTATTATGCTTACCGAGTAGAATATTTTTCAGTTTCGTTGACTATTTTTATAGTAAAAATTCGGCTACAGATTATACTTTTTTTTAATCATCAATGTTAAATTCAAATCTTCATAATATGTTTTGTAAACACAATGTTATGGAAGATACAGAAGTATTTTTAAAAATTATATTTAATGCACATTTCAAAATAACAAACAAATTATTGGCCGAAAGAATCTTTTTTAACCCCCCCCCCCCTCCATTTTTCCCATCACACTCAACTATCCGGACTTTTCAGGTATCCGGAAATCAGTGTTTCCTGAGCATGTTGGATAGTTAAGCTTTTACTGTAGCAACTAAAATTAAAACCATTAATTTCGAGGAAGCAAAAAAAAAGAGCCTAATGGCCGTGTAAAGCATCACGATCTGGGTTTACACATATTGTACAATACATTACTTCCAAGATTATCATGTAAAAGTATATTACTTATAAAATTAAGATGGTAGACTAATGTTTGAAAAATATGTTAATATGCAAAATTCATTTTTAAAAGTAAAATACAAAGGAATACCAAAAGAAATGTTATTTCACCTTGCTTCACTGAATGTCATATGTCTCAGAAGAACTGTCGAACCAAATGTTAAACCATCCATATCTTCAGTGGCTGTAGCGTACACTTTACCAGCCTTCACTAAAGCTGCACACTGTGCTTCAGCTTCACAAGGAGCCTATCAAAATAAAATATTAATGCAAGTTTCAAAAAATTTTGGAATATTATTTCACTGAATATCATATATGGAAATATTATGATTTTGTTTATTACATTTAAATAATAGTTTTGCAAAGGCTGCAGGCTGGGAATGAAAGCATATTACGTTACCTCCTGCGAGGAAGCAACAATGCATTCTGGGATCGTCCGGAGAAACTCTTGCTGTTAAACCTCGCTAGCAAAAAAACTGTTTGAACTGATCAGGGAAAAATTAATTAAAAAAAAAAAACGGAACAAGATATTTTAACCGTTCTTGTTTTAAATCTGACAGAAATGTTCCAGTTATAAGCTGGGGAAAAAAAAAAAAAAATTATAGAGTTGTTAGAACATCAGGTGAGAGAATTTCAAGAAATCCTTATAAAAAATTACCATAAAAGTGACCATTATTTAAAAATTTCTCAAAATTCAGTAAATTATATTGGAAATTTAAAACAAACTTCAATAGAACGAAAATTGTTTGTTCTATCCGATGGTGCATTGATTGTTTTCCAACAATCATTAGAAAAGATAATGCAGCCGTAAACGTGCCAAAAATAATCCAAAACATTAAATAAAAAATTTTCTAGATTAAATTTTAAAATTCTGGCTTCAAGGTGCATTGAGTCACCATTACGTCTACCTGTGTGTCAAATTTCATGACTGTAAGTGCAATAGATTCATCTGAACATCGCACACACACACATGCAAACATTGCCTTTTATAAGTATTGATTAAATTTTATATATAATCATAATTATAATTTTTATTTATTACTTAATCTGACAAAATTTAATTTTAATTCTAAATGAAAAAGTATGAGGTTAATGCAGTTTTATTTTCAATGATAAAAGGAAATTCATCGTAATTAAAAGCATTCTGAATTAAATTTATGAAATGTCTGATGTACATGTTTTACAAAACATAAGATATCCTTAAAAGTAACCACAATGTGAAACTAAGCCCTAACATTTCTAACTACTTTTAAGTAGTTAGAAAAAACAGCACTTGCAGAATTGGCTTTCAGTTTTACATAACCTTACCTCAACATAAGGGACACCCATAAGCTTCAATAGTTCTTTACATTCATCATTATGTTGTTTAGTAACTTTAACCAGCCGCCTGCTAAATTTATTGACATCTTCAGCAACACCTAAACATAATAATTTAGAATGAAAATAACATCACAAATTATAGTTTGAATCTAAAGAAGGACAAAATCAATTTAAATGAACAGTTTACTATGACAACTTATGAGATTAAAATATACCTTCTTCTTCTGCCTTTTCTAAGTTCTTTTGGGCTTCTGCTCTTCTTTCTTGACGCTTTTCCAACTAATAAATGAAAATAAAAAAGAAGGTAATCATCCATTACAGCATACTATAAATCAAAATAATATACTTTACTAATGCTTTTTAAAGACAAAAATATTTTTCTTCTTTTAAAATTTAAAACTATATTTTTTACTGGTCTATTAAATTTTTATAAATTACAGCACATATTTATTCCAACTAATCTTCATTTAATAACATGTTTTATTAAATACTGTTAGTTTGAACAGATTATTCTGATATATTATCATGATAATCTGAATAATGCCTTAGCAGCATAAAAAAAAATTTAAAAAAGTGCCATCACTATTTATACAGTCGAACGTCGCAAATCTGGAATCGTCGGGACTTTGCGACGTTCGACTGCAATTGGAATTTTGCTTTTCCAATTACAATTTACTTTTCTCAAAATTAACATGCCTACTGAAAGCATAAATTTTAATTTAATGCAATATTTGTTGTCAATGACAACTCAAGCTGACAGCATGAAGAAAGCTGAATTATTGTAGTACTGGCACATGATATCATATGTGCTACTATATATCTTGGGTGCAAAAAAAAGAGACAGCCCCAAGAGATAATTGGAATTAAAAAAAGTTTCACTTTAAATTCAGAGTTTCATTACAAAGAATATCCATTTAAGACGCTTAAAATTAAATTTAGTCTGATCAGATCAATTACTAATCATTACACCACAATCATATTTAAGACGGTTAAACTGGACGTAATGACAAATCAATATTTTATCACACCAGGAGTGGCGCTAGTGTCTACCACACAACTTGTTGTACGAGGGAATGAAATTGGTCTCAAATTTTCGACAGATTTTTATTTATCTACTAGTTGAATACCCCGTTGTGTGAAAGGAGTACAAAAATTTTCCTCAGGGAAAGGGCACAGCATCCCCGACAAGGGGCCCCTAGCCCCCCTGTTTCACACTATCTCAACTTAACTCAGCAGTTTTGTTATTTTTTAATCCTTCGAGTACTCTCAAGAAATCGTCAAAAATTTAAAAATACATTATTTTTTGTATAATAATTCCATTTATGTGTAATAAACTTAAAACTCTATTAAAATATTTGTAATAAAAATTAGAAAAAAAAACTTATAAATGCCCATTACCTCTGAAGATTTCATTTGTGGAGGTTTACCATCAAATACATACACAGGCTTGATTCCATTATCAATCATACGAATGGTACGGTAAAACAGACCAACCAAATGACTAAAAAAATAAAATTAAACATGAGCCTATTATTATATTAAGAAGGAATGAATATTAATTTGTTCTCAAAATAAAGTGAATATGTAATTCCCTCAAAAATTCTGCTTAAATATAGCTTTGTTCAAAATTTACTTTTTAAACTATTCAGTTTTCTAAATTTGAACTTTTAAAATCCTAACAGTTTCATATCTTACATAAAATTTGCAGTTATACATATAATTAGGAACCAACCATTTTGTGGATTTAATTTCTGCCATTGAAAATTGTCCCCAACAGTATGATTTTCTATGCAACATTGCCTCAATTCCAAGTCACTAAGCAACAAACTACATATATAATGATCAAATTTAGAAAAAAATGCTGCAATTGAATTTTTTCTGTTATATCCAATGAAAATCGTTATATTTCGAAATCAGCATCTTAAGAGTTGGCTCCTAATTGCATAAGTATAGAGTTCCCATAAATTTTTTTGGTGAAATCCGGACACACCGAGGAGGGGTCAAAGTATAGTATAAGATTATTAAAGCTGCCAACCAATGACCTTCTTACATAACTCTAGCACAAAATTTAAGGAAGTGAGAAAAAAAATTAAGACGTTAAAATGTAGAGTAAAATTTTTATTAATGTTCTGATTAATCAAAATTATATTACTGAAAAAAAGAATTAAAACAAAACTTTTAACTTAAACTGGAGCCTGGATAAGGAGGATCATCTACTTTCTCATCAACAATGTATGTAAACAGAGTAAACAATGAATTTTCTTTTATTGGTGGAATGACGCCAATTTTTTTCAAAGTTGTCTCAAGTACAAACAAATTTCTCTCTTACTGCATTCTCTGGTGTAAATCCGGACAAAATGCAGATATATGGTAATCCGGTACTTTTCCGTTAGCCGGGCACAAATGTTGCCAATTGTGAACCAAACGCGAGCCAAGTCGCCGGGCGCAAATGTCGCTAATTCGGCGGGCGCGGATTTCGCCAAAATTTGGCGATTTTTCGCTTGCGCCCGGCTAAAATGACGTCGCCAATTGTGAACCAAACGCGAGCCAAGTAGGCAGGCGCAAATCTCGCCAAAATTTGGCGGAATTCTGCATTATTTGGCGATTTTTCGCTTGCACCCGGCTAACAGAAAAGTACCGGTAATCCTACATAAGTATGTCCACACAATAATGCATATATGATTAAATTGCACGAAAATAATATAATAAATCAGATTTTACCTAGTGGTTTCACCATCTGCATTAGTCAACATACTGGCTTCTTGACGGACAGCGATAAGAAACTGATAAATGCTCATAGAAGCATCAACAGCTATCTTACGTCCTGTTGAAAGAATATACTAATTAGTAACACCCAAACTATTTTGCCAGATTAAAAATAAATTGGATATGATATTGGGTAGTAATACTCAGATCATAACATACAGGTTTTAAGATATCCATATTTTTGTAAAGACAAAGTTCACTTTTTAAAATTATTTGCATGCATGACTAATAAATTAGAAACACAAAGTTTAATTAGTTATACCCATTTGTTGAATATTCAGTCGAGATTTACAGCTTTAAATGGAAGAAAAATCATACACAACTAAAAAATTATATTTTGATCAACTACATATCAATAAAGCAAATGTTAATACTTTAAAACAAAAATCTGTTTATCTCTCTTTTTCACCATTTTTTACAGTCATTAGGGAAAATAACAGCAAATTATGAATAAATTTTAAACTATTTCAAATGCAAATATTTTGACATGCAAAGAAATAATTAGAGGTAATTAAAAAAATCACAATAACAATATCTGCCTAATCTTTTTTAGCAAAGAAATAACATGGAAAATTACCGAAAAAATTTTTAATTTCATTTTCTTTGACAGAAGACGGAGCATTATCAGCAATCAGTTTGGCTAAGCCCTGAATACCCATTTAGCTTATTTTATAAACTGACAAATTTCGAAATTTAAGTAAATGAACTTGTAAACAAGAATTCCCGCGAAAAGAAATACTACCAAACTTGAAACGTAGTGGTTACAGTTAAGATTTTAGACCAATATTTTATTATTGTCACTCTAGAGTAGAGGTTCCCAACCTTTATTTCCTTCTGGACTTCGGATGACGAACTTTTATTTTCTACACGATATTAAAAAACCACAAATGCCAGTGATGAATACTACTGTCAAAAAAGGTGTGATTCAGTCATTTGTATAAAATGTATGCAAAACGTTTTTTTTTTTAATATAATTTTTGCGAGGTTTTATTTTTTAGTTCTATATACTGTCAACAGATGGCTCCATCAAAAGCATGAACTACCTTCTCCACACAGGGGGCATCACCACAACCCACCCGGGTGAAATTGTATGATGAAAATGCAATAGTGTTTATTTTAAATTTTATGTCGAAAAACCTGGATGTAGTTGTCCTGCCAAACGCAAACAAACAACCGCCCAAAAAATACTGAGAGAGAGAGAAAAGCCCGCGTAAAGTTTTGCAATTGGTGGCAAAAATTTTCAGTCCGTATTGACGTTGAAATGAAAGCGATTTCTTTAATAATTAACGAGAACAAATACATAAAGAGGAGAAATTTAATTCCTGCCGTAATGTGAAGCGTTTTCTTTCCTCGCTGATTTACGCCATTGTCACCAATTAATTTTACTGTTAACAAGCACATTAAAATTTGCTTTGACTAACAAATCATTAAACTACCAATACTCAGCCTAAAATAATTATTTAAATATGTAAATATGGCAGTTATTTTTTGGTTTGTAATCCTCATGTTTAGCACATGTACAAACATTTTAGTACTAAAGTATTATAATTGTAAGCACTTTTGATTCAATAAAAGCCAGAAAGGTTAATTTATAACATTTCGGATACACTAAAGCCTTTAACATTTAGGTAGATTCCTCATAGGAAGTCTACCTATTGCAATGGTTCTCATGACACGACTTACGGAAAATTTCTGCAGATCTTCATCGGTCATGACCCTTCCCAGATAGCAATTTTAGTTTGCAGCAAGCTTGCCACAAATTTGTCATGACAAGAGTGCAAGCTTGCAGTAAGTTAACAAAAGCTCCGAAGTCACCATGAAACGAACTTGCAGCAAGCTTGCCGTGCAAACTCATAAAAACACAACCCGGGATAGAACTCGCGACCTCCCGGTTCCGAAGCGGAGACGCTAACCATTGAGCCAGTTGAACTCTGAGAGGAGAAGATAGATTTCGCTAATACATCGTTCGATTCGATTCGCATACGATTTATTTTTAACTATTTTCTGGATTTCATTAATTTTTTGAGTTGAGAATATGATAAGTCAAAGAGAGAGCGATTTTCGCTAATAACTACGTTTTGCTAGTAGAATAAATTATGAAATTAGAGTTCAAAAGTAATTACTTTAAAATGGGACAAAATGTCTTTAAAACCCCAAACCACCCTTCGCTAAAAAGTTTATATATATATAACGCTTTTTCTCATGTTATCTTGTGAACACGATAACTGGAGTAATCTTGATCTAAATTTAACCAGCGTGGGATATGTTGTAAGGATAGTGAAAATCTCGGTCGAGTTCGTAGATGGGCTATCCAGCTCAAAGGGGGGGGGAATTTTCATTTCCCCATAATTCCTTTACAATTGAAAATAGAAAGAAAATTCCAATTAGGCGAATTATTGCCTTATCATAACGAACAATTTTTGTATTTAAACTTTTTCAATAGCTACAATTGCTTAGAAGTTATGAGCTGAAAAGTGATTTTCCCACCCTTCCCCTCTTCTCCCCCTAAATTAAAGTACGTTTTAGCCTATGCATGTTACCCCTTGTTGGAAAGCTTTCGTCATTTGCAGTCTCTTCCACCCGCTTTCATTCTTGCAGCTCTAATCCTTATGAGAACAGAGGGCGAAATGTTCTTTTCCTTATTATTAGTAGTAGAGAAGTATATGCATAACGCTTTGGTCCGTGTTATTTTGTAAACACGATAACTAGAGTAATTTTGATTAGATTTTAACTGGCGACGGATATGTTGTAAGGACGGTGAAAATTTCGGCAGAGTTTGTAGATGGGCTAAGCAGCTAAAAGGGGGTGGAAATGGTGGAGGACTGAATATTTCATTTCCCCATAATTTCTTTGCGATTGAAGATAGAATAATAAAATCAAAATAGGCGAATGATTGCCTCTTCATAATAAACAACTTTCGTATTGAAACTTTTTTGATAACTACAATTTTTTAGAAGTTATGAGCTAAAATGCCATTCTCAATCCCCTCCTCCATTTTATCACTTCCCCATAGCTCTGTTACGACTAAAGATAAAAAAAAAAATTAGGCGAATTATCACCTTATCATAACGAACAACTTTTATATTAAAAGTTTTTGTCAGCTAAAATTGCTTATAAGTTATGAGCTGAAAAGCGATACTCAACCCCCCCCCCCAATTTATCTTTTCCCTGTAGCTAAGTTACGATTGAAGATAGAAAGAAAATTTCAATTAGGGCAATTATCACCTTATCATAACAAACTACTTTGATATTGAAAGTTTTTTGACAGCAAGAATTGCTTAGAAGGTATGAACTGAAAAGTGATTTTTACCCCCCTACATAGAGTACGCTTTAACCTACGCATGTGACACCTTGTTGAAAAGCTTCCTTTAGCCGCATTCACTTACACTTTTTATGAGGTAAACAAGCTGATATATCCGGCTTTGCTCCGGATTAAAATGCTTTCATGTTTTAAAATTTTTAATGTAAAAACTGCTATCGTATAAAAATTATAATATATAAATTCCTTTTCTGATCTGAAATGTTTTTAATTAAAATGAGAATATCAATTGAAAAAAAAACGATTTTTAATATTATTTGTTATATAGGTACTTCAAATTTTGTTAACAATTACTAAAGTAAAAGAAAGGGATCAATGAATATTTTGAAACAATTAAATTAACGAGTTAATTATTCATTAATTTAAAAAATGAAAATCAATCAATCATTAGTTGGTCCTGATATAAATTTTTAATCGTCTACTTTTAAAATTTCCTTTTAGCATTCGTCAAGAATTCTGTGAATGTATGCTGGCATTTATATATATTCGTATTATTCTTGTTCTTCAACAATAAAGAATATCGTTACGAATTCTGTATAAAATTACTTTTGAAAAAATATTAAAATGAGAGAAACAAATTGTATGGAAATGAAATTTTCGTCACTGAAATGCTAATTTTTTAAAATTTAATAAGGTGTAAAAATAGTTTCGTGAGATAATATTTTCCCAATATATCGCGGAAAAACACCTTGCTTAATTTTTAATTAACTGAAATTTTAAGTAACTTTTGGGCTTTGAAAAGTTGAAGATGAACTTTCTCTTGTCTCAAATAAAAAGTGTGAAAAGTCTAGTTGAAATCAGTCCGCTGGTTTAGGAGATGTGAAGCATACATACATAGACACAATAACTTTTATCTAAATTAAGATAATTATTAGATAATTACAAGATTAAGATTGCTGGCATATACTATGAGCCATAAAAAAGGTTTTAGTGAAGATATCGTCACAATTAATTAAATATTTAATTTTATTTAAGTAAATAGTTAAATAGTAAATAGTTAATTTGACAGATTACTCTAATTTGATATTTAACTAAACATGGCTGCATCAAGATTTATTTAATAAATTTAATATAAAATAGCCAAAAAAGATAGATATATAAGAGTTCCTTTTATCCTTTTTTATATTGAAAAATATCTCATTAACTTTAAAATTGTTTTGGGGTTTTCTGTCTGAGTATTTGCTTTTAACCGTCGATGAAGATTTAAATTTGCTGTTCAAAATGGCTGCATTGATATCCTATGTTTTAAACACACGTATTAAATTTGCAACTCGTAATGTTTAATAATTTTTATTCTGTTATGTGTTAAGAATTTAGTGACTATTATCTCTGTAACCAGGGAGTTCTCTAAATGAGCCCATTCTAGTAATGTTTAAATGTTTCATGACATGTGATTTTTGTTTATAACAAAGTAATGTTCGCACAATTATATGGTAACCTAGATTAAATAAATTAATTTTTAAATCTAGAGTCTTTCTTCATTCGTGTCAAGAGTCAATTTCTTGTTACTGTTTTAGATAGACTGGCGTAATGTTATCTAGGAGATATTTGCACTGCTGGTATGTTTATTTCTTTATGACTCCTACCTGTTGAATGATTATGTGTTGATATAAAAAAAAATTAACCAATGTACTGACTGATAAATCTAGAATAACCTTTTGGAATGAAAAATGGAATGATAAAATCTTGATATAGTAAAAAGTTAAATGTCATGAAAACAGAATCACAGCGTAAATATTGCAATGTGTGGAAACAATCAAGTCATTGACTATCTCTGTATTGATTAATATGTAATATTTCATTACTTTTGTAACATTAGCGTAAAGGAATCTACCTTTGCCTTCAAGCTTGCCGAAAAGGGATTTTTTTTCCAGAGAGAATGTATTGTTTTTTTTATGCACATAAATAATGTCTACGAAAATGATAAGGAATTGCAATTTTACATGTCATAGACATATTAATAAAGTTATAATTTTCATTCATTCTTGAATCAGTATTTTTTCCCCTGCAATAGCGTGCCCCCTAAATTCATGCAATGAATTTTAACTTAATCATAAGGTGCTAGATAAAACATTATTAAATTTTATTAGTAGTAAATTTTGCTTTATATATTTTAAGAGATGTAAGAAATTTTGAGATGAATTATATTATGAATATTATTAAATATATTTATCACTAAGGTTTTTGTATGATTTTATCTGTGTTAGCAAAAGATTTACTTCAATGTTTTGAGTTTTTATATGCAGTCTGTGGGTAAAAAAATAATGTATATAATTTTTTTCATTTTTATTCGTATGTATGTGTTTTTTTGATTGATTAAGAGATTTGTACACATTTTATATTATTTTCAAATATGAGATAAATGGAATGCACCTTTTATTTATGTTCTTGTATTATATCAAAAGTCTCTTACAACAAACTTTGATTTTCTAATTTCATCCATATTTAAGGAATTAAAGTTAGAATGCACTAACTTTTCTGTGAAAATTTAGCGAATTTTTTTAAAAAAAATTTGTAATGTGTAAATCCTATCAACTCAAAAATGTTTTATATGTCATTTTTTAAGTTTATTTGCACTTTTAATCTTTTCACTCCCCGGCATAAAGTTTCCGAAAAGAAAATAAGGATCACAATTCAAGAGAAAAATGGGGGGGGGGGGGCCGGTGTTGGGGTTTTTGCCCTGGGCGCCATGTTATGTAGGTACGCCACTGTCCAAGATCCACCGTGTTTCTCCTTCTTCAAATTGAGTTCCATCAGCTAACTCTTCTTCAAAATCGAACTTATTAAAATTCTGTGCGGCCCATTTCTCTGTTTTTGTGTAGATTTTTGTGTTATTTTTATTATTGTATAAATTTGTTTTTCATCTTTTTCCTTTCATTTTCTTTTGTGTGTGTGTGTGAATGTATTTTTTTTTTTACTCTTCGTATAGTTTTTCCATTGCATTTAGTTTTTATTATTGTCCAGTTATTTCATGTTTAACTGTATAATTTTGTGTTTTTTGAAAGTTTTATATTTCTCTGTGCAACCAAAATATTTTTATAACGTATAGCACAACAGCAATCCTTCCTAATGCAATAGCTCCTGTAAACATCTGTAAACTTGTTGCGTTTTTAATTAGGCAGCGGTGTAGAGAATTGTCAAGTTTTAAGAGAAGTCACCCCCTCGGGTGTTGCGATTTTTCTTCCACTTCATGACCGCGATACTGCTTAAATAACCTTAATGTTATAGTTGCAGGGGGAATGAAGTGGTGTTATATTATGTCTCAGGGCTGTTGTGGCACCATCTGTATCTGCGGGAAGGAATCTGAAACGAAACAAGGAACAACAGATGTTCGGATTTTACTGAACTAGTAAGGACCAGAGTAGCACAAATATATTGTACAATATTGTATGATATTCGCAATATTGTACAATATCATGAAATATTATATAATATCGAACAATATTGTACGACATTGCACAATATCACGCAATATTATATAATATCGAACAATATCGTACGATATTGAACAATATTC